>WMED01025711.1:314-10963 GCA_019650415.1 Pipa parva
ACCACCGGACACGACCTAAAAACAAGACTGTCCCACAGTATTCAGGACAGTTGGGAGGTATGATGACCAGTGGTGACACCAGAGAAAGGAAATTTTCATTGGAACAGCAATTATTCCTATGTAAAATGTCATCTTGGAATTTTGTTTTAATGTATGATTTTTATTGGTGTTGCTGACTGTTTCTCTGCTGGTTGTAGCTAAATTAAACTTTTCAGGACATTTCTTGAAAATGTGTTCTAAAGTTCCATAACAATATTAATGGGACTTAATTGACAAAAAATAGCTTCAACCCCAATAAAGGAAACAAAATCAAATTACTTAATGATTGGTATCCTTTATATCATAGAAATCTTTCAATGTATCTTCCAAAAAAATTCCACATGAAAACCTGCCTAATCATAACAGCCTGATCACTTGCAATGGTCTATTCTGAAATATTCTGCTGGAAATGGTGTTAATATTGCAGAATACATCTCCTCTCTTTGTTTAACTTATTAACAGTTAAAGGAAACAAGAACTACAACATGTGATACTGTAATGAAAGGTAATGGCAACAATGATTATCACTTACCGCAACAAACTCCATAGACAAACTCGCTGGAAAATTTAGATAAGGGAAAAGAAAAAATATTCTTGCACTCATTAAAATGCTAAATTTACGTTAGGTTTGTAAAACATGACATAGCTTAGATTTATATTTTTCATATGTTGGCATTTTTCGTGTAGAATGGACTGTTCAATAATGCAACTCATGTTTTAGAAAATGGCTTTATTTCATGAATTTCTAAAATGTCTGACTGGCCCGACAAGACATAGGAATCTCCCAGTGGGCCCAGACCACAGAGGTCCCTCATGCACCCTCACAGTAAATTCCAGAGGGCAGTGTAAAACAGGTAGGGGTTTGGAGACAAAAATTGATAAGATAGGAGAAAATCATAGAGACCGAACCTGGCAATGATAGTCTTAATTGGTGGACCCCTGATCTCTTGTTTCCCAGGAGGCCCCAGAATATGACATTGGATTTTCCATGTTCAACCTCTATTTATCAAAACTACTATCCTTTCGAACAACCATTTACATTTAAATCTCCCTAATATTATATTTTAAAAATTAAAATGAGTGAAAGTGAAATTTCAGCCCTTGATACTTATGCCCCTATATTCAGTTCCTTTCCGAGATAACTAATTGACATATAAAATATTTTATAATACCAATACATACAGACAGAAAGAAAGGCAGTTGGGGGAAACCTGTTTCAATATATTTTCTGTACCAAGTGTCCTTCCATAAAGACCTTGCAGTTCACTGTAATTAATTTAGGTGCACTTTGACCATAGAAAAACTTCACGTTCTTTTTCCTCATTGTTCCTGAAAGCCTTATTGCATGTTATATGGAATGTAAGTATCTAAGTCCTTGAAGATAAATATGTCTTGACTTCATATTTTTCTTGTGTTATGACCATTCCCTTCTTTATTACTTCATTTGAAGTTCCTGAATATTAATAGCAGCACTTGGTAAAGATACTTTCCAACAAGATTCATGATCAATAAATGGAGAACTTTTTTTTTTGCCTGCTCATTTTTTAGGTTAATATTAATAAAAAAAACTTGATATATCATGTGGTTTTATGAATCTGCAATACTTACTTTTTTTGGATAAGTCATCATGGATGTTATGGATTTCTTGATCAATTTATGTTGATTTATCATTCATGTTTTTCAGTCTATTGTTCTCCATTATTATAATGTTGGAGTTGGGGGTGGAAAGATTTTTTCTTTCTTTGGTATGAGGTCGACTTTTTATCATTAAGGCGGGTTGGAAATTGTTAAATATTTAGGGCCTATTATTGACTAAAGGGTGAATTCATCTGTCAAATTCACCAAGCCACAATTTGAGTAGCATCGCCGAAAAAGTCACACATTCACGTCTTAGTATTGACTATGTGCAGAATAGACTTGTCGACGAGACAGCGGCGAACGCTGTTGGATGCGTAGTGTGGTGTAGTCAGTCGGATAGAAGTGGAATACAAAGTCATGTGGAGTGAGGCTAAGTTTAGTGAAGGACAGTGATGTCAGTCTCATGCTGTCCCCCTAACTGTATTCTGTGAATATTCTATCTATTTATACGTCACCTTGTCATTTATTCGCAGTCACCATTGTCACTTTTGAATAGAAAGTTGTCTTATGCCACACAGGAGCCCTTCCATCAACCCCCCAATTTGCCAGTCTGAAGTGGCAAAATCAAATGAGTGAATTCAGAGCAGTTCATCTAGTTGTATTCACACCTTCAACATACTCCACAGCTTAGTCAATAATTGAAGTACCTGTGTACACACAAACAAAGTGATGTGAAGAGCCCCCATAAGATTGCAACTGTCATAGTTGCCCGAAGTGGTCGGGTATTCACTACATCACAGAGTTTAGTCAATAAGCAAACATAGGGAAATGGTGAATAGATGTTAATTCATAGCACTCTGCGACTATACAGACTGTAAACATTGAGACCATTAGAGTACGGGGTTATTTTTCTGGACTTAGCCTGCTAAAAGTGTTAGTCAAAGTACTGACTCAATTTAGTATAACTATTGTGTTTCATACGTAATAATGGTTTATGTCTTACATGGCTATAATATCAAAATGATTTCACGTAAAAAGTAACAGTCCTGCTAAATATGTTTGGAGGAACCCATTTTGCTGCACAGCACTCCCTACAGATGTTCCATGATGCGCACTTTTCTAACCTTTGTGCACTGCTTAAAGTACCAGTAACACCCAAAAAATGTAAGTTTCCCTTTGGATTGGCATGGTACTTAGAGATACAGCACTTGGTATGTTATTTTAACTCATGTATTTTATTGCTTTCTGTTTTTTATCTTTACTGATAACAACCATGTTATTAAATAGACTTCACCCAGCCCATTTGTTTTCTACAGTGCTTTTAGATGTATGTATGTATAATTTTATTTATAAAGCGCCACAAATTTACACGGCGCTGTACAATTCAGCGATACAAGTACAATACAGACAAGGGAAAAGTGCATTAAACAATACAAGTAAAATATCGCAAGGATACATCAAATTAAGTGCTAGGTTGTGATTGACACAAGAGGTTGGAGGTCCCTGCCCCAAGGAGCTTACAATCTAAGTGATAATACATATTCAGAGGATTTGCTAAAAAAAACCCACACTTTTTAAAGCTAAATATTTTACTTTATAAACACAATTTTGGATTTATTTTTTAGAAACAGAGTAATTATCAGTGCTTTTTTTGCACTGGTACGCAGTGGTACGGAGTACTGGAAAATCTGAAGGCTTTTGCTCTGTTCAGCGCATCAGGGTAACCGGGCTGGCACAGTGTTCAGCGCAGCAATGTAACAGAGATAGCACAGTGCCCAGCAGCCGGACCCATTCCAAGAAGCAGCAGCGGCTCAACTGATAAAGGCGAGAGCCTCCCAGCAACTCTCTATCCCGAATGCAGTGAAAGCTGACACGGAAACACTGGATATCGATTAGTTCCAGAAATTAATGAATCATCGAGAAGCACCGATTAACTGGAAAAATCATGCCGATTTCATCTGTAGTCGATAGTATCGAAATGTGTACCAGCAAATATTTATTTACAAAAAAAGCACTGGTAATTATATAGTAACTCAGTCATCTGAGATATACTCATTTTTTTTTTTGTGTTACTGTTCTTTTAATGCGATGGAAAACTGGAATCCCAATGAAATTATAAAATAAAAATAATCAAAGAAAAGCACTGAAATGTTGTGAAATGCAGCGAAAAGAAAAATACAAATCAAGGTGAAGCAAAGTAAAAATTGGAGAAAACATTTAGCATTTTAGCAAATTCCACCCTATAACTGAAGGGTCTACTAAGGGATACTACAATTTAAGTCTCCATAAAGGCAAGAATACTGTATATATTGGCCTTGTCAGCCTGTGCTAGAAGCTTGTCTGTGTTGTCCCTGATACTCATTGAAAACTATGTTATCCAGGAGTTGGCAGGCACTACTACTAGTGTATCTCTTTACAACAATAATATTTCAAACACGGGTAATGATACAAAAGGGGATTAAAGTATTAAAGCAGACCTAAAGGATTTCGTGGGTTCTGTTGTTTTCTTTTTGTTGTTAATCCTTCCAGGCAAGGCTCTGTCCCTGACGAATTTTACAGAATTTAGCATCCACTGTTTTAAAGGACCAGTAACGCTCAAAACAAAAACATTTTAAAAAAAAAATCCTAATTGATTCGACAAGGCTTTGTTTTGATTACAGCACTTACTGTTGAAGTGGAATTCGTTCATTTTATTTATTTTAAAAGAAATGTATTTTCTTTTTATCTGAGGTATTTCTAAAAGCTGAAAAGTTTTTCAACTTGTTAAAGTGCACCTGTCACCTCAAAACTCTAATACTAAATTATGTTCTACTAATGAAATAAACCGTTTTTGTAAATATATATGTATTTTTTAAAAAATGTACCTTTATACAGTGTTTCTCACTGTCATTTAATCTGTCAGCCTGACTTTTCTTTCTGGAGTCGGGTTGGGTGGGGCAAAATGATGATTGACATTATAGCTCCTCCAATCAGATCCCTGCTACATTGCGATTTAAGAGATTTGATTGGAGGAGCTAAATGGTGAAATTAAAGTAGGAAAGACCGCTCTCGGTCTTTTCAAGTTTACTGCGCGAGATCTCATGTTGACCGTGAGATGACCACATGAGTTTTTCGATCTCGTTTTTTTGATAAAAAGGTAGCCATACTACTAATGTACAGTATGGCTACCTTTCCACTGAAAAATCGAGACTGAAAAACTCGATAAAGAAACTCATGCTGTAATCTCATGGGAAAAACGTGAGATCTCACATGGTAAACTCAGAAAGACCGAGAGCAGTCTTTCTGACTTTCACCCATAATGTCAATCATCTTTTAGCACTGCCCATCCCAACTCAGGAAAGAAAAGTCAGTCTGGCAGGGAAGATGACAGAGAGAAGTGCTGTATAAAGGTACATTTTGAAAAATACATATATATTTACAAAAATGTTTATTTCATTATTTCATTAAATTAGTATTAGTTTTGAGGTGATAGGTGCACTTACGGCTTATTACATACATTTATATCAATGTCACTGTTTTCCCTATTTACTAAGCTGATTAAAGATAATTAAAGTGAATTTAATTGCCTAAAAGTGTTCACCTGCCTCAGGCTGACATAAACCATTACTCCCTATGATGTTGGTTCCATCACTTAGCCATACTCGGAAAAGATTTTCCATCTAAAAAGGATATTGATATATATCTATAACGGAAAAACACTGCAAAATGATCCATTTCCAACGGATCAATATTTATCAATAATGTTTCTTGTCAGCATGTTTTTATTTTGACTAGCACAGCGAAACAGAAATTACTATTGAAAAGGACAAAATGGTCTTTATAATTATCCCTCCCTGTTTTAGGGGGTTATTCACTAAGGTGCAAATTCTCAAACAGCGGATTCCCATAGCAAATCCACAACAATTTCCCCATAATAAAGTCTCGACTGCAACAATATTCTCATTATTCTCATTATAAAGACGCAACTGCGACAGTAGCAGTCTATTGCAACTGTCTTTATCTGGTAAATTAACACCTATATGCAACAATTTGGACTTTAGTGGATAACCCCCTTAGGGGGGAATTCACCATAGTTTGAAGAGAGCTCCGGATCCTTCGCATCACTTTGCACACACTGTTATGCGCTCGCTGATGTCCTACATACGGACATCAGCGAACGCTTTAAAGGGATTTGAGTCGGGGGGGGGGAGGCACGGGACGGGGGGAGGCGCCGAGTGGTGGGTTGCCTAGGGCGCCAATAGGGCCAGGGCCACCTCTGATCACCCCTGATATAAAACACATTTTAGTTCTGCTTTAATGAATAGAATGCCATTCCTGTGACATATTTAATGTAAAACACTGCCTGCATTTTATATTAAGCATTCTATATCCGGATGTATTTTTCTTTTAAAAAATAAAAAGTCCAAAACTGTTAATAAGATCTTACTATTTATTCCAAAAAATCCAACTTAATATATTACTCTTATTTTGTTAATTTAAGTGCCCCACCATGACCTCCTGAATAACTGTTATTCTGCCATTCATCGTGGAAAGAGTTTCAGTTACCTTTAAAGATAGTTACACTTGTGCCAACCAGCTCTGAAATAAATGCAAGCTGTTTCGTTTTCAAGCAAATGCTGTGCGCATTGCCCGGAAAAATGTTTTAATATTTTATGAATATATAAGCATATAGGTACCGTGTTTCCCCAAAAATAAGACATCCCCTAAAAATAAGACCTAGTGTAATTTTTTTCCCTAGCTTAGAAATATAATGCCTCCCCTTAAAATAAGATCTAGCTGCAGTTATTTATAAAGCTTCCACCTGTTAGGGCTGTCACCCCCCCCCCCCCCCCCCCCCCCCCCCCCCCCCCCCCCCCCCAAGTCCCCTACCTGGCAGAGTTGAGTCCTCAGAACTGCAGATCCTACAGGACAGAAATGCTGGGACTTAACTGCCCTGAAGTTGCTGGGAGAAAAACAAAGAGCACTGAAGCGATCAAGTGACTCCCAAGTCAGTCTGATTAACACCAGCGTCTCTCAAGCCGGGAGCAGAAAGAGGAGAGTGGCAGATCGGCATTTCTCCCAAGGCCAGCCCAGTAATTGTTTCCGCGTTTCCCCAAAAGTAAAACCTAGCGTGTCTTCCGGAGCAAAAATTAATATAAGACCCAGTATTATTTTTGGGTAAACATGGTATGAACAGTTTTACACTTTACTTTGCCTTTCACATACTACCTTTGGATGAGAAGATGAGAAAATATATATATCTTTGTGTGTCATTCTAGGTGTTCATAATGGTAGACCGTAAAAAACATTAACATACAGTAGCAGCTAAGTGAATACAGGGCTGAGAAAGTAGATATATAATAGGTACACTGACCTAGTGATTTGACAGCTGAGGGCCTTGTCTGGAATAATTGCAGAGAAAGAATTTGCAAAGGTTGAACTTGATGGACAAAGGTCTTTTATTCAACCTCATTAACTATGTAACTGAATATTACCCCTCAACGTTTAAACCTCATGTTTCAAGGAATGGCCTTGAGGAAACATCTACTTCAGAAAACTGGCCCTGTGATGCATTTAATATTTCAGTCCACTCTCATACTTACCGTATCTGCAAATGGACGCACCTTGAATTAATCCGGTTTAGCTGTAACAAGATGGGGATAGGGTGTATTGGGGAGAGTTAAGGTGAAGTGGGGGTACAGTCAAATATCTTTAGCAGAACCCAGAGAATTTCCTGTGAACGGATGTGGGTCATACACACTGACATTCTCTCATATATTCTAAAGATTGAAATATTTCCTTTTCCTTTTTTACATTTGTTATACTCAGTTTTCGATGCATGATTTTGTCATTTATAACCCATAAAAATGCCAGGTCGGGAATGCCAAACAGTATTCAGTAGATCAAATTTGAAAATGTAAGTAGATAGTACAAGGTAGAAAATGTATCAAAAGTAAATATTTTAAGTAAAAAATGAGCAGGAATGGAAAAAAAATTGATAATCAACCAAATTACTCAGCGTGGCCAAAAGAAGTCATGCAATCTGTGCCTTTAGGCTCCTGAGATGAAGTCTGTATAAATGTTGGCTTTCAGACCCAGGGCATTATGCATGAAACTTGCATTGCCTGGGTTTCTTGACTTTATCTCCCCTTTTAAGATGGTTTTGTCCAAAACTTTGACAGTTCTAGAGATTTGTAGCCACAATCACTAGTGTACCTGAAAGCGCTAACTGCAAAACTCCATTCCATGTTGCAAGAGTCAAGTAAAATACTTCCTCCTAAATAGGAAAACATACTTTCATTATAGTGTTCCGTAATCCTAAATGTAGAAGGTTCAGAACAAGCAATATTTTACGGTTACTGAACCATTCCGAAGGTATTAACTCAAGGAAATATGGGCACACAGTGGATGGCTGACCAATTAGTTGCTAGGTGCTTAGGGTCACTTTCATTCACTATATATCTCTTTGAGAAGCCTATCTTACATTCGGTAGAGATAATTATGTGTCGTACATACGAGTTTGGCAGGATGCCTAAAAGGTTTGCAATTAATCACAGTTTGTTTCCAAGGTGTACACAGTTGTTTCCTGGAAATGTTCTGTGAATTGTAAAATGTACCATATATATCTGTGACTAATACAGAATAAGGCTTATGGCTTTAAAGTCTTTTTCCTTGATCCACAAAGATTCATTTGATAAATTAGAATTATTTTTTTTTCATTGGTTGTTAATAAAGTGTCCAAAATTAAACTGAAAATCATTGTCAGATCAATAGGGGTAAACAGTCTAGAGCAACTGAAAAACAGTGGCAGTACCTTTAGTACCTTTTCATTATCGTAAGGTGAAACAGTGGAAAAGCAGTAAAGTTTATAAAAAATAAAATTCAACTTTTTATCTGGCAACATTAGGGTTCATAAAGTAAACAACTTTATTACTGCGGATAAAATGAAGCAGTTAGTGGAGAAAAGCAAAGTATTAAACCAGCGGTTCTCAACCTTGTTGAGACCGCGACCCCCCCTCTGACGTCACCGCGCCGCGCGGTGTGATGACGTTGCGGCCGAAACGTCATCACGTCGCGCGTCACGTGATGACGTTTACTGCCGACATCACCCGCAGGAACCCTTATAAGAAGGGTTCCTGCGGGTGCTTCCGGGTGTCGGCGCGGTTCTCTACTCCAGTGGGACGGCCCACAGGTTGAGAACCGCTGTATTAAGCAGTTACAACTCTTAACTTAATTGAGCAAAAAACCCTCTGCAGACACTTCGGACATATTAAGTAAGAGGCAGAATGCATCGAAAAGCATTTTGCATTCACTTTTTTTTCTTTTTACCATATTTTGCCCATTTTGTTTACTTCTCAAAATAGGCATTTTCCATTATGATTTTATTTTTTTACCTGACTTTTTCCTATTGCATTAGGATTTTTGGATCAATTGGCATTTAAAAAAACATTATTAATTCAGTAGAAAATCAAATTGATAAAAAAAAGAGTAAAGGGGGGTTATTCACTAAGGTGCGAATTCGACTGTTGAATTTGCAAACAGCAGATTCCCATAGCAAATCCGCTACAATTTCCCCATTGTAAAGTCGCAACAATTTTTTAAAGTTAATATTGTGACAATTTTCCCATAATAAAATCGCGACTGCGACAATATTCTCATTATAAGGACGCGACTGCAACGGCAGCGGCCTATTGCAACTGTCTTTACCTGGCGAATTCGCACCTATACGCAGCCATTTGGACTTTAGTGAATAAACCCCTAAAAGTAAGATTTTGCTACATAAATAAATTTCCCCATAGACTCCAATGTCCTCTGTTAAACAAATAAAAATAAAATAAATAAATAGTACATTGCTTGATTGATTGAATTTCTTCAGCAATTATTTTCTTGTTGTTCAACTTGGAGGATATTTAGAAAAATGTAAAACGTTTTCTACTAGTTATATCGCTATACCTTTAGATAGAAAATATCCTTATCACTGATATCGATGTTTATTAAGCCCCTGAAGACCTTTTTCTATCACTGAAAATTGTTTGCCTGGTTGAGGGTGGTAAAAGCCCATTATTCCCTAAAGAGATGGTTTAGAACAGACCTGGGCATTGTATGGCACAGGGCCATATCCGGCCCTCTAACTATCTCTGACCTGCCCACGTCAGCTTGCGAAAATGGGTGTGTGGCCAATTGCCATAGGTACTGGCAAGTTAAGTATATTACTCTGGCCCTCTAACACCATTCCAGTTTCTCGTGTGGCCCCTTGGGAAATTTTATTGCCCACCCTTGGCTTAGAACATTTTTTTTAATAAGTTCCCATCAGAAAAGTCAGCGATATTGATGGAAAAGAAGCTTCACTGAAAGTAATGTAAAGTGTAAAGTGTAATGGTATTAACACATCAATATTTATCGATCTTTATCGATATCGCTAAATTATATTCAGCACTACAAAAGAAATCAAAAATGCGGCAAAAAGCAAAAAACGATGATAACATGGTAGAAAGCGGTGAAATGGACCGAAATGCGGCAAATAGGTCAAAATGTCCTTTATAGATTTCCCCCGAAAACAACTTTTTAAGAAATCTAGTATTTGACAGTGTAATGTTCCTTTAAAAATAAGTTAATTCAGCTTCAAGCATGAGCATACCGTTGCATACGTTGTGACCTGACCAATCAATATGTGACACTCAACCACGCATCTCAAGCACACATAATGCCTCCTGCCTTATGACACTTTAGGCAAAATTTAATAAAATTGAAAATATCGATAATTTCGATCCGATATCGCAATATCGAATAGTAATCTGTACAAAAATAAAATTCGTTTACCACGATATCGAAAATTCAATCGGGACTTTTCAATCTGTTTACTTTTGTGGAGAATCCATAATGCTGATAATTTAGACAGAGAAATTCAATATCGCATATTTTCGATATCGCGATATCAGAAATTCAATTGCAAATTTTCACATTTTTTTTTAATCACATTTTTTGGTTGAATGGTATAAAAACAACCTTTTAAGACATTAATGAATTTCATGTATGCATAATTTTATTTATAA
>WMED01025712.1:0-10962 GCA_019650415.1 Pipa parva
TGTTAATCCAGGACATAGTTCTGCATAAAACTTTTGCCTCTGTTAAGACCATATTTGAGGGTTATAATTACAGTTATTATAGTACCCTATTATAAGTGAATAGGGATTTACAAAGTATAATAGGGACACTACTACTTATTACACATTCTGTACACTGAATTTGAATAAAATGGCAAAGAGGAATCAGGCTCCTGGTTAATAGAACATGATAAAGAATCAGGCTTGAGGGGGTTATTCACTAAGGTGCGAATTCGACTGTCAAATTCTCAAACAGTGGATTCCAATAGCAAATCCACTACAATTTCCAAATTGTAAAGTCGCAACAATTTTTTAATGTTAAGATTGCAACAACTTTCCCATAATAAAGTCGCGATTGCGACAATATTCTCATTATAAAGGCGGAACTGCAACAGTAGCAGCCTATTAGAACTGTCTTCAACTGGCGAATTCGCACCTATACGCAACAATTCGGACTTTAGTGAATAACCTCCTAGGGTGTCTATAATACTAAAATAATAATGTACTATTACCTTGAACCAAAGTATTCCAAGCAATAAAATGAAGATCGTATGGTATGGAAGGAGGATGCGCTGGAAGTATTAAGCAAAAAACAGAAAAAAGAAAAAGAAACCTAGCGTAATATTGTTTAGGCTTTGAATAAACCAATTTGTGATAAACACACAGTGGTGTATAAATTGAGTGTGTTATAGATTATTAAATAACACAGTGCTGGAGATGGTGAGGTGCTTGGGTTTGTCTTATCACCAATTGAAGACATACACTACTGTGTAATTATTATTAACAGTAACTTGTGCTGAATACAGCAAAAAAAAAAAAAGGGGGGGGGGGGGTTTGAATCTTAACTCCCCTTCGTGGTGACACTCACCAGATATTATCTGGATTGAAGGCACAATACTCTCACATCAACACTTGATGGATGGAAATCCAAATTCTTCTGCATGTTTGCCCCTCTAAAAAGTATGACTTTCCTACCTGTGTATCCACCTTGCTGATAATTACATCGACTCACACAGACTTACCTGCGGATTTCGTGACCACTTCACAGAACATTTCTGCAAACTTGCGGAGGATCATGGCTTGGCTCTCATTTATAAAGAATCCAATAAAAGAGCTGGAGGAATACAGTGAAAGTGTAATGAACTGAGGAAAGGACCCATTAGTTAGATCCCCAGCATTCCTTAGAGCTGAATACAAAATATCCACTTTCCGATCTTCACACTAAAAAGCCAAGGAGAAAGAAATGTCCATTGTTTACTCTGTCCCAGAAGTTACAAATAACAATTCATCTTTTTTTATTCTTTTTAATAACACCTATAGGCTAATGAACTAACACCTTATGTTACTGCACTTGTTACCTTCCCAAGTCTTCCTCCTATTTAAATTGAAAGCTCTATGGGGCAGGGACCTCCATCTTCTTGTTTCAGTCATGGCCTGGCACTTAAAAAGGCAAAATGTAATAAACTTGTAAAGACATTATTATCCCTCTTGATGATCCCGCAAATTTTTCCAATCAGATTTTTCACTGAAAAAGTAGCCATACTTTACATTAGTACATTAGTAGTATGGCTACCTTTTCAGAGAAAAATCTGATCGAAAAACTCAATCGAAAAGTTTCTATTGGTAAATATAAACGTAAAAAAAAAACAATCGATATTTACTGCAAGAAACAGCTGAGATCTTGTGGGAATAAACTCAAAAAGATGAAATCGCATCTTTACAAGTTTATTAAATTTCGCCCTAATTAGAGTGATGTATTTTCCTAATTATATGCTATTGTTAACAGTATGTATTAAAACCCATTATTTATATACATGTATTAGGTATATCCTTTAAGCCTACTCCAAAGTAGAATCAAGCCTGGGTCACTGAGGATTCTCATAGCCTGGGTATATGAGTATATGAATATATGTATTCATGAGATGTAGCTAAATATGTTTGTTTTTGGATTGTGGGAGGAAACCGGAGTCCTCGGAGGAAACCCACGCAAGTGCGGGGAGAACATACAAACTCTATGCAGAAAAAGTCCAGGGTGGAATTGAACCCAGAACCCAGTGCTGCCAGGCAGCAGTGATAACTGCAATAGAGACAGCCATAGGTCAGAGCAGGCAGCAAGAATTAAAGTTAAGGATAAAGCTGAAGTCAAACATGGCAAGACAACCAAGGCAGGATTAGTTAAAAACCAGCTTGGGCAAACAGGATTGGAAGATGCCTCATATTTATAGGCCTGGTAATGAACAAACACAATGAACTAGTGTATTATAATCTGCATGTGTGTACCACAGGTTCAGCACCAGTCCAATGGACAGCATGCATGGGAAAACAACCCAGAAACTGAAATAGGTTATTGGTAAAAACTGCTGCCTGGAGCTCTGCAGGGTTTCAGTTTATTTCTGAGCAGGAGATGAGGCAGCACTATTTGGGATGCTTATAACACCAAATGGACAGCAATCTGATCCTTAGCAATTCCTAAAGGACTTTTTTACATGCTCAGCCTCCTAGACTGCATTTTATAAGGCACTGATAAGTATGGACCCAGATAACAAGGTCAAGAACTTATTCTCCCAAAGATGAAGGAGAGCAAATCAGTCTCAGTGTCATAAATAGAGAAGCAGGCAAGTTCAGTACACCAAGGAGACAATAAAAATACGATGATGGCTTAGGATCTGTAAAACAAAGACCAACTTGAGCAACAGGAAGCAGGAAGTGACTGGCCTTTTATAGGGCTGGTTATTTCAGGATGTAATATTTTACCAGAAGGGGGTTGGGTGGAGTAGGAAGTTGCAGAGTGAATCCACAGGGACTTGGCACAAGCTATCCCTAGAGCGATCACCATTGACTCCTGCAAGGGGCTCCCAGATTGTGGCCCCTAGAGTAGCTGTCCACTGGTGGATTTGATAGGAAGAGAATAAACCAACAGCAGAGCGGTTCAGAACAGAAACAGGCAGCCAGGAACTACAGGCAGGTACCACGTCCAGGAAACAAGCAGCCAGGAACAACATCTAGGAAACAGGCAGAGTTTTGTAAACTAGTATCAAGAACAGGAATCAGATCTTTAGCCCAAGAACCAGCAAAGTTAGCTCTATAATCTGGCACAGAATCTTGCAAGAGAGAGCCTTATATAGGCTAAGTGATGGGCCCATCAGGTGCGCGGCCATGATGTTGGTACCAACATCGGAAACACACGCACAATGTAGCTGCGTCCAGAGCATATGACCACGGCATATATACGTCGGTGGCACAAACAATGTGGATGTGTGTACCTGAGAATCGTCCGCTGCAAAGGAGCCTTCTAGTAAGTATGGCTCCTCACAGTACTCCCCTCCTCAGAGGCATTCACTGGAGGCCCCCTAGGTCTTTCAAGATGATGAGATTGAAAGGCTCAAACCCACCTGGGAATATTCTTCAGGTCCCTAGCCCTTCAAATGAACCAGGTACTAAAGTTCCCCATGAGAGATATGCGAGTCCAAGATCTTCTTAACTTCAAATTCCTCTTGGCCAGCCACCACAATAGGATCAGGAAGAGAAATGTTGGAAGAGAACCAGTTAGTTACAGCAGGCTTAAGGAGGGATACATGAAAGGAATTGGGGATACACAGAATCCTAGGTAAGGAGAGATTCACGACCACTGGATTGATGAGCCTTAGGATGGAGAATGGACCAATAAATTTGGGACCCAACTTGCCAGAGCATAGCTGAAAGTGATTGCTCTTTGTGGAAAGCCATACCTTAACCCCAACTCCATAGACTGTGGCTGGGCATCCTTTTGAGAGATCATCATTTTTTCCAGATTTTGTCAGACCAAATGTCACAGAGATATGAACGTATGTAGCCCCAAGTCTACCGCAAGAGAGAGGTGGGCAATGGAATTGTCTTAGGATTGTATCCATAAATGCAGAAGAACAGGGACATGCATGAAGAAGAGTGAGTAGCGTTATTATCAGCAAATTCTGCCCATGGAAGAAGGTCTACCCAGTTTTTTTGAGACTCAGAAATGAAGCAGCGAAGGAACTGTTCCAATACCTGGTTGGTTCTTTCAGAACTTCGATTTGACTGAGAATGGTAGGCTGAAGAAAAATGTAAATCTACCTGAAGCATTTGGTTAAAGGCTCTCCAGAAGTAAGAAACAAATTGAGAGCCTCTATCAGAAACAATCTCAGAAGGAACCCGGTGTAGAAGAAAAATGTAAGAAATAAAAAACTGAGAAAGTTCCTTAGCAGGAGGAAGTTTCCATACCGGAATAAAGTGAGACATCTTACTGAATCGATCCGTGACTAACCCAGATGCACGTATGACCCTTTGAAGGAGGAAGGTCTACAATGAAATCCATAGCAATATGGGTCCATGGAAGGCTAGGAATAGGTAATAGATTGAGAAGCCCACTAGTAGCTATATGGGGGGACTTGGATTGTGCACAAATTGTACATGCAGCAACAAAATCCTTGAAATCTTGAGCAACACAAAAGGATATAGGAGATCCAGGGTCTTGGCCATACCTGGATGTCCCTCTTGTTTGTCAGCATGGAAGGAGTGAAGAATCCTTCTACAAAGATCAGGGGGTACAAAAAGGAGACCAGGAGGAGTTTCAGTGGGCGCAGACTGTTGAAAAGACTACAACTCAGATGTACCCACATCAGACGAGCATTCACACAACGTAACTGCGTCCGGAGCATGTGATTGTGGCGTATATACATCAGTGGCGCGAACACAGTGGACACATGCACCCACAAAGCAACCACCACAGAGGAGCCTGCTGGTCGGCTCCTCACACAGGATAGGCTGCACCTATGTTGATATTTACCAACCCAGCAGCCAGCCAGTTCAGCACTATGCCCAGCAGCTAATTATCTACTAAGCCTTCTGTGCTCATCCCATAGCACAGAGGTAGTTTCTGACAGAGAGAGGTCCTGGGTTCAGATCTGGCTAGAGCCTTCTACTCGATGTCTGATAGTACTCTGCTTTTAACACTCAACCACCCAGTGATTTCCACACTGAATAATTTGGGGAGTTGCTGCTATTCTTCTCTCTAGCTGCTTATTTAATATTTTCTGGTTACACTATCTCTGCTTTATATATATCTGTTGGAACACCACAAGGCTTAGTCCTGGGCCAGCTTCACTTCTTCATCTCTTCATCATCTCTTGAGAAACTAACAAGATCATTTGAATTTACAATTTTTATCCTGATGATACTCAATTCCTCTCCTCCCCAACTTACTCTCCCAAAATTCTAAACTCTCTCACCAACTGTCTCTCCACATCCTTTAATATTCTCAAATTAAAACTTAATAAACCGTAATAAACCCAAACTCATAATCTTCACTCCCCCACCAGTTTCCATTTTGACATTTACATCACCATTAACAACATAGCTTTTACCCCCACATCACAGGCTAATGCTTGAGTCACCTTTGAATCCAGCCTCAGACATTACACAACTGAAACTCTCATACATGCTCAAATTATGTCCTGTCTTGATTACTGTAACCCTCTATGAATTGACATACCACTAATCCAACTGTCACCCCTCCAGTGCATTGTTCTGCCAGAATAATATTCCTTGCCTACTGATCAATCTGTCAGTTTCTACTTGTCCTTACCTACAAAGCCCTTATTATAGCTACTCCCTTTATATTTCTACCTTAGATTCCAAATAAACAGCCAGTTGTTACTTGCTCTCTGTTGGTGAACTTCTACAGTACATAACTCTTCCCTTACCACCTCCTCTCTTTCCGGCTCCACAATTCCTTTTGAAGCTGTTGCTGAATGTTATGTGTTCATTAAACCTCTGTTTTTATAAAATTTCCTCCTGGGGCACATACCTGTAAATCTTTATACCAGTGTGCAAAGGGATTAGCTGCATGCCTTTGCTTCCTATACCACTACATATTGAGCTAAGGCAGGACATAATCAATGTCGTTTGATGAATGCAGGATACACTCTGCTTCAGATTAGCATTACTTGTATTTCTCTTCAATCCATGAGCATATGTGCCTAACTAAATTAATTCCTGAGATTTTTGTGTAAATCTGAATGAAGTGATCATTGTTGTGGTACCTTCAGAATATGTGCAGTGACAGAAATACATATTGTTACTGTGGATATAGCTAGTATAACTTATACCCAATGGAGACAGCCTTATACTGTATCTACAGGTACAAACCTTTATTTCCTTACCGTGAAGAAGTCACAGAGTGTAATATGGGGGAAGCTGGCATGAGCTTTGTTTCTCCCACACAGTTGAATGCTCTCAGCCCAGAACTTAGAAAGTGTTTCTCCAAGTGGTCCTTTAGGTATAAGGTACAGAATATATTCCTGAGGGATGGGGTCACCCAATGTTGGGTCTTTGTCATGTGACCTTAACCTGACCAATGAAAACAATGGTAGTCAAAGTGAAAATGGTGACAAGATGTCTAAGTTCTGAAGGGCAAATAATATATATATATATATGTATAGTAAAATATTCTATATGTATACTATGTTGTAATAATCATACTACCCAGTAATGAAAGGGTTCATCATTAAACATATGGTGCTGTCACACAAAAACCTTAGGAAGTCAGAGGAGTCAAATCACAGTTAAGATTTGGACAGGGGTGTGTAACTTCTCTGGTTTTGACCATATTGGTAAAGAGAGGGTTTTTGTTACTGGGTAAAAATGTTTTACCATAGACATCTCTCTCTCTCTCTCTCTCTCTCTCTTGCTTGCTCTCACACTTACACCCACCCACACCCATACACACATACACACATACACACACACACACACACACACACACACACACAGATATAAGCATATACTTAACTTTGTGTAACTGTAGCTGTCATATCCAGACTAGCTAATTGTTGTTTTATTTTGTATTTTACATCTAACACTGTACTTATAATAAATGTATAAAATTTCAGTATTGCCTCTGTGAGTAGTTACTGGTTTATGATAATCACACACGGTATATTGGTAAATATATGATTTTACATATATATACTGTATATATACTGTATATATACATACAGTATTTTCCGGACTATAAGGCGCACCGGACTATAAGGCGCACTTTCTATGAGCACCTTTTAAGCAATCTTGGTTCATATATAAGGTGCACCGGACTATAAGGCGCAGCACATTATCAGTAAATAAACCATAGCTCAGACCGTAAGTCAAATTTTATTCAACTTACATCGGGTTCATATATAAGGCGCACCGGACTATAAGGCGCACTTTCTATTTCTGAGAAATTCTCAGCATTTTAAGTGCGCCTTATAGTCCAGAAAATACTGTATATATATATACACACACATATATTTATATAAATATTATATAATAATTATAATTTCTTCAATAATCTTTATTGGTATGCAAGTTATTTTTTAGATTTTTATCAGTGAACTGTATTTTTACTTGTTCCACAAGCTGTTTGTGTCTTCAGTTCACTGATGTATAAGACTCTGCCCCATTTATACATATTTTGACTCTTTAACTTAATTGAAATTAATTAAACCTGTCAGACATTAGTATTTATTGAGAGTAGTGGGTCATCTTATTGCCTATTTTATAAGTGCAGCACCAGAATATTACTGGAATTATACCAGATCTATACCAAAAGAAGTGAATGACATATCTCTGTAAAGCACTGCGTAATATACAGTAGTAGTGCTATATAATAATGAATAAATAAAAAAAAATACAAATGCAAAAAATTATACCAGAATTGAACCAGACATATAACAGAATTCTAACAGAATTATAGCAGAATTATACCTGAACTATAGCAGAATTTTACCAGAATTATACCCGAACTATAGCAGAATTCTAACAGAATTATAGCAGAATTTTACCAGAATTATACCTGAACTATAGCAGAATTCTAACAGAATTATAGCAGAATTATACCTGAACTATAGCAGAATTCTAACAGAATTATACCAGAATTATACTCATGAACATGTGCATGGGGTATGCCTGGTGTGCCTAGGCACACCCTAATATGCTTAGTGATGTCATTGCATTGTGCGTCACATGATGACGTTCAGGTATGATGTCACCACATATGCATGTTCCATGGTGATGCATGGCATGATGTCACCATGCAGGCACCCCTATATAAAGGGACCTGCACACACTACTGATTATACCAGAATAATACCAGAATTATATCAGAATTCTAGCAGATCTATACCAGAATTGGACGATACTTATAACAAGATCCTAACAGAATTATACCAGAATCCTAGCAGAATTCTAACAGCATTATACCAGAATTATAACAAATTGAACCAGAAGTATAACAGAATTGAACCAGAATTCTAACAGAATTATACTAAAATTCTATTTTAATTATAGCAGAATATTAACAGAATTATATAAGAATTATACCAGAATTGAACCAGAATTCTAACAGAATTATACAAGAATTATATCAAAATTATATCAGAATTATAACAGAACTATACCAGAATTATACCAAAATTTTTCCAGAATTCTACCAAAATAGGATCAGAATTATACCAGAATACTAACAGAATTATACAAGAATTATAACAGAATTATACCAAAATTATAACAGAATTATACTAGAACTCTTACAGAATTATATCAGAATTATAGCAGAACTATACCAGAATTGGATCAGAATTCTACCAAAATTATATCAGAATTATACAAGAATACTACCAGAATTCTACCAAAATTCTATCATAATTATAGCAGAATTTTAACAGAATTATAGAAAAATTATACAAGAATTATAACAGAATTGAACCACAGTTCTAACAGAATTATACCAAAATTATAACAGAATTATACTAGAATTCTAACAGAATTATAGCAGAATTATAAAAGAATTATACCAGAATTATATAAGAATTATACCAAAATTATAACAGAATTATACTAGAACTCTAATAGAATTATATCAGAATTATAACAGAACTATACCAGAATTGGATGAGAATTATACCAGAATAATACCAGGATTCTAACAGAATTATACCAGAATTCTAGCAGATCTATACCAGAATTGGACCATACTTATAACAAAATCCTAACAGAATTATACCAGAATCCTAGCAGAATTCTAACAGAATTATACCAGAATTATAAAAAATTGAACCAGAAGTATAACAGAATTGAACCAGAAGTATAACAGAATTGAACCAGAAGTATAACAGAATTGAACCAGAATTATAACAGAATTATACCAGAATTATAACAAATTGAACCAGAAGTATAACAAAACTATACCAGAATTGGATGAGAATTATACCAAAATTATACAAGAATACTAACAGAATTATAACAGAATTTTTCCTTCATGGAAACAGGCCTGTATTAAACCCATCCTTAAAAAAGCTATACTAGAACCTCAAGTAGTGCAATTAGTGTGTAGAAGGTGGACATGCAAGTAGTTAGTAGGAGACAGGATAGCTAGAGGCAATGAAGTAAAAGGAAAAAACCTCATAGTGTAAAATGCTTCATTAATTTATTTAAAAAAAATAGCCAATATACTCACAAATAGCTAAACACTCACTCATGGTGCCCCATGTGACCAGAAATGTCCTCCCGGTTCAGCTAGCAGTTGGAATGCATATGTGTTCCAACACCAGACCAGATGTAGCACTTATGATGCACTTTCCGGTTCCAAGAAGCGGCAGATTGAGGTATTTAAATGGCCATGATTTCATATAGCATTCACAATATTTTTTGGTCCCTGATGAATCCACAGGTACTGTAAGAAAGGGGCGAAACGCGTTGGATGTGTGCCAGCATTTGATCTTTCTACTATTTGTACTGTTACATGCAATTTTCACTGCATACGTTTGTGAGTATATTGGCTATTTTTTCTGAATAAATTAATGAAGCATTTTACACTATGAGGTCTTTTTCCTTTTATTTCATTGCAACATGTGCTGCCTAACATAGTGTGGATTGGAAATCATCCGTGAAATTTAGTGCCTTCTGTATCCTGATACATGTTTTGGGAGGATTTTCAAAGCATTCAATTATAGTTTCTCTGGTAAGCTGGTACGGAGGCTGTTTACGGATTGGCACAGCACATGTTTTTGGATTGCAGGGTTTTTGTTCTGTTTCCATCACTTTTTTCATCACCATCTCACTGCATTTCATCATTTTTAGACGTTTGGGCTGTCAGCTTTATTTTTATTATAAATCAGTTAATGCACTATGAGTGTATTTTTTGCACTTCTTCCATAGGTTTTACCTTCACGTTTTTTGTCATTGGTTTGCGATTTGGTTGTTCATCACATAAGAAGAAGCTTGCATCACAAAGAATTGTTTGGACATTTTTAAGTATTTTATTGTTTTCTATAGTTTTTGTCTTTGGCGTTGTTATTTACTTTTTGTTTCCTCCCATTTAGATTGTAAGGTCTATGGGGCAGGGACCTCCAACTTCTTTTGTCAACCTCAACATAGCACTTAAAGTGATGAATCGTTGTGATTTTATACTGTATTGTTTAATGCAATTTCCCATGTCTATATTTTATTTTTTATTGTGAACTGTACAGCGCTGCTTATGTTTGTGCACTTTATAGATAAAATTATACATACAATTATACATACATACATACAAATCCATGGTAGAACATTCTCCCCACTCTCAACTAGCCCTCTGTGGTGCTTCTAGCATGTAGAAATGAAATGTATATAGGGCCCTTTAAGTGTGTTCCTTTGATTTCTGTCTACCCTTAGGGGGTTATTCTCTAAAGTCCAAATTCAGCTGTTGAATTCTCAAACAGCAAGTAGCACATTCATAGTCTGGAACCTTAATCATTAAGCAAGTAGCACATTCATAGTCTGGAACCTTAATCATTAAGCAAGTAGCACATGCACACTCTGGAACCCTAATCATTAAGCAAGCAGCACATACAATCTCTGGAACCTTAATCATTAAGCAAGTAGCAGATTCATAGTCTGGAATTTTAATCATTA
>WMED01025713.1:0-10962 GCA_019650415.1 Pipa parva
AGTTAAAAGATAATCATAATCAACAAAGAGATTAACCAATACAAAGCAATAAAAAAAAAAAAATTGACTTTGAAAATATTAACGGAATAATTGCCATGCTAATGCAAACAGTATTTTTATTTCTCTAATGTTGCTGTTAGAGGAAATTTGCTTCTTTTAAATAAGATATATTTTGTCTTAAATATAATAAATGTGTAGGAGGGAGATATTTACAAAGTAATTTTCCACCTTTTTGATTAGTTTTCCCTTGTTTAGTTGTTATTTTTCTTTTCCCTGTACTTTTTGATTCCTCTGATTTATAAAGGATCGGTACAATTATTTTCCTATAAAAATAAATAAATTGCTATAAAAATAATAAATTGCTTAAGAAATATTGATATTGATATCCTTTTTTCTAGTGGAATTCTTTTTTGACTGTAACTAAGTGACTGGACCATCTTCAAAGCAAATTCTAGGTTAAAGCCAGCCTAAAACAGATGGACACTTTTGGGCTATAAAATTTGTATGCACAGCTTTGTAAATGGGCAAATTCAGATATAACAATACAATTAGACTGTTTCTCCTGAATGAATTGGTCTAAACACATTGTGACTTTAGTAAACTTTCCCATTTTTACTTGGGTTGGTAAATGCCCTCTGGTGTTTAGACAATAAACTGCTGCAGATTTTTTTTTTGTGGGAAATTTCCAACTTGATGTTACTCATAGGAAAGAAATTCTAGCTTATAGACAAAGACATGTTGTTATTCCTCCTATACTCAAGGTTCTGTGTGTCCTGCAGAAGAATGCCTTCAGAGTAAAGGAGGATTATTGAAGGGACCTTGAAGAGACCTTCTAGACTAGAGATTGGGGTTAAGTTTCAGTAATAGGTGCTTGGTGGCTTAGGGATAATTAAGCCAGAGGCAAGGACAGCCCAAAAGGAGCCAGTGAAAGGCTAGTGCCTAGAAAGCTTGGGTGGATATCCCACATTCAGTTAGGGCAAAACCACCCTTTGATATCCCAGAAGGTAAACTGTGCTGCAACTACAGCTGTGAATCTCAAAGGAACCATAAGTAATAACCCTGTTTTGTATATATTATCAATAAAGTTTACATAAATAGCATTTAAAAATAATTTCTAAGTCTCCAATAATAAGAGAGTGGTGGACACTGGGACTTATTTAAGTCCCATTGACACAACACATCCTTTTGGAGAATGTGTAATTTATTGTGGCTATATTAAAATTAATTATAAAGGACTGTTAATGTCATTTTGGCATTTTGATTCAATTTGATTCCTTTTGCTGAATCTTTTTCCCTCTGCTTGAAATAATTCACATATTTATAAAAATACAGGGGAAAAATTGATTAGAAAATAACTGAAAATTATTCATTATCGCAGCAGTAACTAAAGCATTAAATGCTATACTTATTTACAGGAGCCCCACATCCCCCCCACCACCCTAACATCACCCCCACCTAATGATAGGCTAGGGGGGTGGATCACTAACCACTTCTCTTCTCCCTATGCACATGTCTCTTTGGGGTAGGTGTGCATACTAAAATCTAAAATGAAGGGGTCCTCCAGTACTAGGCAGGGAGAGGGATCCCAACAGCTAGGAGAAGCTCCCTAGGAGCTGCGTCTCTTCCCATCAGGATCAGAGGATGCCAGTGATACAAATAGGCTGGAGGACAGAGAAGTAACAAAGACTTGCCAATTAATTGCACACATATTGTCAATAAATGTTTTAGGGGTGGAGGAGGTGGAATAAGATTAGGGGAAATATCCCCTGCAGCAAGTAGCCACAGAGTTAAGAGGGAAAGTAAGTGAGAAGAGGTTTTAAATGGAGATTGCCAAGACTGGAGAAGGAGAGGAGTGAACTATTATATAGGAATGAGAAGAGTGAATAGTGGGCAGCATGGGTAGATGAGAGCAGTGATGGAGAAATATGTACAGAGTATGGTAAATCAGTTGGGGAATTAAAGGAATGGATGAGCTTCGGGAACACTGAGCACACAACGCACAAATATAACAGACAGGTAGGGAATAAATACATAGTGGGAAAATTTGCAATGCAAAATACAAAATAAAGACAATCAATTTTTTTGTAGTTTGTAGAGTTCTGTTCCCTTTTGGTTCACTTCTGTTATACTGTAATTCTGATGTAGCACTAAAAGGAATAGGCACCAAGCTGACTTGAATTCTGAATATATACTTAGACTAATTGAGGACTAACTGCTTTCAAATGAATTAGAATATCAACATGTGTGGAAGAGGAAAGTAAACAAGACAAATACCTGTCTTAAATATACAGATGACTAGGGGAGCATTTAAGCAGAAAATATAACAATCAAAGCATTAACTTGCATTCCAAAATAAAATAGTTTGCACAGATCACATAAGCACAAAAGCAGATAGAGCACAGGAAAGTGTGTATGCTAAAATAAAATGGTTAAACTAGTTAGAACAGGACTTGAAACCTCAGTATATTTATTATTTGAACGACCACATATGAAGTGGAGGATGTTGATGTGTGGGGTTTCTAAAATGTTCTATATATGTGCAATTTTGCTTATGAAATAACTATAGCAAAAAATAATAAATAATTATCTGTAATAACATTTTCTTTAATGTCAACAAGCACCATCAAGAAATCCCGCTAGAATTCTAAATAAATGATAGAGAGGTCAATTATTTTACCATTTGTACAAAGAATTAACAAGTAGTGTTTGAAAATCATGCTTTTGAAATAATTTCATTAACAGAAATTGTTTTACAAATCAGCCTTCGCTACTTGAGTCTAATAAAATGAATATTTAAAATCTAATGATGCATGTTTTTTTTCTTTTGTGCTCTGAGGTATTACACAAATAATGTAAATGATAGATATGAAGTTATCTTTAATCAAAGTCCTAAATAACCCTCATGTATATTACTGAACAAAGCTGATTTTTTAAAGACATTCAGTGAATCAACATAAATATTTATTTAAAAATCCAATTGACAGAAGTTGAATATCCAAATTTTCAAATAATGGAAAGTAAAATTATAAAGAGAAAAAAACATATTGTTGTATAGTTTTAATTGATCATTTGTTTTGCTTAATGGGATTACTAACCTTTATACTGTGCAATTAAAATTTATAGCTGGTAAAAGGCACTGAACTAGAATATATTTTTAATAATGTGAGAGTCTTGACCCCCACTGAAATTTTCTGAAACTACTTGCAAATAGAGTAAAATTATTAATTATTTTTGAATTGAAAATCTCTATATTTATTGTACTATATCATTGCAAGGCTACTGAAGCACATTTTATACATACAAAATGTGATTGAATGGGTCAGCCACTTTCATTTCTCACTTAAGATGCTATTTCTGAATTCAATAAAACTGCCTCCACTTCACTTTCTGGGATTTTGACTCTTCTTCTGTTAGAATTGATATAGACTTGTGCAGGGTTAACCAGAAAACTTATGTTAACCTGAATAATGCCTAGCAGCTTTGAGTCCCTATATACTTCTAGGAACCGGCAGGGCTAGCACTGACTGAGATAGAGGAGTAGTTGGGAAGCTGTGACAGGTCATGGGGAATTTCCCTCTGACACTGCTGGCAGCCTGAATGGAGAAGTGTCAAAAGACAGGATTGCAGACACCAGTGCTGGATACTGAGCCACAATACACGCGTTGACAAGCATGTGCATGCCAGATGTGGATCAGAACATGGTAGCTGCTGGAAAAGGAGGAGGGCAAAAGCAGTGTCAGAAAAAAACAAGTTAGAGGTCTTGGAAACTGGTAAGACAATTACAAAATTTAAATGTGGTACCAACAGGGATCAAGAGTACAGGAGAGTCTTTAACAAGCCTAATAAATAAACTGATAAGTCATATCAAGTTCAGCTAATTAGTCTCACATCCAAAGAATCCAAATACTTTGGCAACATGAGGCGCCAGCTCTTTCCTATAAAACCCCTTCTGGTGAAAGCCTATTGGATAGGGTGACAAAAAAGATTAACCCATTCCTTGCTTTCACCACTGACCTCTGATACTATCATATTTTTTTGCCAGTTTGTGGTTTTCAAACTGGATCACAAATAAACCATTTTATGAATTGCTTTTTAAAGTTGAAATAAAGGTAAAATGGCTGATACCATTTGCCTTTACCTTGGATTTTTAAGAGAGAGTGTGAGTTGTACTGAGTAGGTTTACACACTGAAAGGAATATATAAACAACGCATGGAGCTTATTGTTATGATCGTAGAAGTGTAGCGCGTCCACCAAACACAGGAACACTTCAACTGCTGAACTTTAACCGAGATAGGTAACTCTGAATCTGGATACACCAAATCAACAGGACTGGGAACACAGCAGGGAACTGGAAACCAGGGATCACTGAAGGACTGTAACAGAAACTCCAGAAGCACAAAAAGGTAACTTGTTGCAGTGAATACAGCTCATGTGATTATAGCTCAAATGAATACAGTTCAAAGACTCAAGCAGGACTACAGAAGTGTAACTTCTTGTTCAGACAAGGTCAGAGTAAAACTGGTAGTCCTATATACAGGAACCTTTGCTGAGATTGGCTGAAACTCAGACTTTCTGATAAACTGAAATTGATTGGCTGAATTCAAAACCCAACTGAGAAAAATACATGTCCATAGTATAGCCAAGTTCAAAACAGTAAAGGTAAGCATAGAATCCCTCTAGTAGCAATCCCTGAAAGGCTGTCTACAACTAGCGAGTCCTGAGTTCAAGAGCCATGACTGGCACTTTACATTTATCTTGTTTCATGGGTCATGACCCATTGCTGTAAAATAATTTGAAAGTCAAGTTTATTATTTACATCTCCATAATTGATACATATGGTGCAAATGGGCATTTCTTGGGCATGGCCCATGGACTGGAGTTTACATGGCTGCCCTGGTTTACAGCATTTTTGCAATAGGGTAAGAATACCCTAAACAGAGTTTAAAATAGAATGTTTATAAAAATGGATGTTTACTTTTATGGTTTTGTATCTATCCAATAAAGAGGAGATAAAAGTGAAAAAACTAGTAGTTACACAGAGGATATAGTGTACACTTTACTATTCAAAACTATTTCTGCTGATATTTGTGGCACATGCGCCTCTTGAAATGAGTGTTACTCTGTTGTACACCTGGACATAATCTTCTTCCTAGCATTTTATTGTCAAGTTGAAACCATATCTCTTGCAATGTTTAATGCATGGAAAAAAAATGTTATATTTGCTGTTACCCAGTTGGACACCCCATCCTAATTATAAATAATTATAAAAAACAAGAATAAACACTGAGATCTAGGACAAAGTTTATTAAAATCGAAAATATCGATATCATGATATTAATATTACCAATATCCTGATATTGAATGATTTTTACCAATATCACAATATTGATATCACGATATCGAATTTTCCATAAATATTATGGATTTTTCATAGAAATATATAAATTAAAAGTTTTATTAGAATTTCGATATTACGATATCGATATTAGCAATATCACAATATCAATAAACATCTGATATTGGTAATATCCATTTTGTGATATTGGTAAAAATAATTTGATATATCAATATTTTCGATTTTCATAAATTTTGCCCTTTTAGACTCAGACTTTAGTTGATGTCTATCTCTGAGCTTGCCTAGTAACCATAACTTTGTCTAAAGCTCTATTACCCCCTTTAGAGCTGTCTATTGTTTTTCTTACATTCTGTGCAAATGCAAAAGGGTGAATCGAGTCCTCTGTATATTGGAGTACGTAGGGATAATAAATGAGAGTTGTTAATTCTGACATAGGTGTTGGTGATCCAACATTAGTTTAACAGAGTATACTATCCACCAACCTCTCTCCTTCCACTTTTCTTTGGACTCCCAACATCTTCAGTGAGACAATCTGCTTAAATTCTTCTAGCTGCTGCATTGCAGTTGGTATTGGACAAGTTGAAAAAACTCTACTATTATTAGAAAGCTTACTTTAACATTATTTTAGTACTAACTTCTGTCTAAGAAGTATTATATTTGTTTCAGTTGGATTGATTTTTAGGAGGGGTGAAATGCTTGTCATAATTAAATTTTTTCATTCCCACGGTTTCTTAGAAGAGGATGTTATGTGAAGGATGTGAGTGGCTTCTGTAAAAATAAAAACAACTATACACTGTCAAAATCATTTCAATTATTTCAGTATTTTAGTTTAGCACGTTCTATTTTTATACTCATTTTCTGTTTTAGGGTTCCAATTCCATGGTTTTTCTATTACCATTTATTTCTGCCTTTGGTCTTTGAACTATTTTAGCTAGTTTTACTTGAAATAAGCTAGTAATTTAATTGTAGCCAGTGTCAGATTAGTCCACCAGCACACAGGGAGAACTCCTGGTGGGCCAAAATCTTATTGCCCCAATGGAGATTTAAACTACACCATTATGACATATTCATTAGGATAATATAAAGAAGGGAGAGTTTTAGACATTAAAAGAGGTAGGATACAATTAAACCATAGGGACTAAACAGGAGAATGAAGAAACAAGAAAAAAAATCTATTGCTTTGAATTGCTTCCTGATATCTTGTTTCCAGGTGGTCCCCAGCACTCCAATTCAATGCTGATTGCAGCTGTATTGCACAGCACCTAGGCTGCAAACAAACAGATTCACTGGTTACTGATAAGTAATACCTGCTGTTTGAATCATTCATTGGTGCTTCAAATGTAATTTCTCAGTAATACTATATTTATGAATTCAATTCCAATAAAACTACAATTATTGGCATTGTCGCAAAACGTACCTCTTCATCTCTTTGTGATTTCCATTAGTGTTTGCACTTTGATCATTTTGTGCTTTCATTAAAGGGAATGCTAGTGAAAATATTCATGGTTACAGTAACTGTAAGTATTGTGCAGACAATAACAGGTGCATTTTGACCCAAAAAAAGATAATAATGCACTTTTACTGTTATCAGAGTTTAACAATCTGCTGTGCTTTATATTCATGTTGTGGCAGAAGTGAAACAAAGAATTTTCAGTTTAAATCATATTTTACTTCTGTTGAATATTTATTGTGTATTTATATTTAATCTTTTTATTTTTAGATTTTACATAATGGTTTCCTGGTTCTGTGTAGTGTTTAGTGTTCTGTGTGTTGGAAACTCTAGGGTCTGCTTCTCTGCTACTTTCCTAACATCGATGTATATACAATCATGCATTCAGCTGAACAATTGTTCATTAAAGCACAATAAACATATTTTTTTATTTCTTTGTTTAATTCTAAAATAGAAAATTCCTGGCCCTTGACATAATTTTTCAGAAATGTATATATAAACAACTATCTATAGCATTTTGACTAACTTAAGATAGCAATTAAAATGAAAGTTTAGGAATTTTTCTTATCATATAATACATCATATTTCTTATCATATAATCATCAAAAACAATAACAGTACTACCATTGCTCATTAGTTTTTTTGTGAGAAATGTCACAATTATTTCAAAAATTATACTTTTCTTGGCAGAAGCACAGTAAATCTTTAGTTTATAGAGATGTAAGGTCAGATGTATGAGAGAAGTTATCCTTAGACTGCTTCTAGAGAGTAAATGGTATTTTGTCTTGGAGAGGGGTAATTCACAATCTAGATTACAACCAGTTTCATACATGCCTTTTGCATATTAATGATGTCAGCCAACATATGTCTTTAGATGGCATTAACATTTAAAGGGGGTTATTCACTAAGGTGCGAATTCGACTGTCGAATTCGCAAACAGCAGACTTCCATAGCAAATCTGCTACAATTTTCCCATAATAAAGTTGCAACAATTTTCCCATAATAAAGTTGCGACTGCGACAATATTCTCACTATAAAGATGTGACTGCGACAGTAGTAGCCTATTGTGACTGTCTTTATCTGGTGAATTTGCACCTATACGCAACAATTTGGACTTTAGTAAATAACCCCCATTTATGATAATACTGTCCTCAAACTGTGAAATTCTATGCTACTCTCATTATATCCTGTAAAGATGATGTACTCAATGTAAAAGACTGGAACATGCCTATATGCTTGTTAAAATGATGAAGTATGTATTTGTTCATTTCCTGCAACGAACTGCAAATATGCCATGTTTGCTTGCAATTCTTGTGTATCATGTTGTTTTTCCAATGCATAATTGAACTACAACTTGTGTCACTGATTATTATGCATTAATATTTTAAATTTCCAAATGAATACACATAAATTAATATATATAATTGTTATATAAATTATTTATTGTAAGGAAGTCCACACGGCAGGTTTGACAAGATTTTATATTGAATGGGCATATAATAAACAAATACATTTGTGCCCTTAGCTAAAAAAAGTGGAGGAATCAAAACTGTACCATAAAGTATAGGGAGATATTCTGAATAAAGAGATTACACTGCTTAATAAGATTTACAATTATCATGTTATCATATGATCTATTCACCCATATACAGAGGAAAGCCCTGATATAGAATAAATTAGTAATGTGTCTTTAGTAGAGTGAAAAATGTGAACTGATCATTGAAATTTACACTGCAGTTTCTAAAACTGTTATATTTAATTTAAAGTACTGATTTTCACAGCTTTGTGTTAACAAACATATTTGTTGCCTTCCCATCCAAGCATCCTTAGTGCTGTTATTTTAATTGGAGTTTGAAATTTGAGACGGAGAATAGAAAGATCAACAAAATGAATATAAAAAAATATTTTTACACTAAGAGCATTATGGTGTTTAACCTCTACTGAACCATCAGGGCTAGGTATAAATAGGGGGTTGGTTCTTCTTTTTGAAGTCCACTTTTATTTTGTTGGTCTTTCTTTCCACAGTCATAAATGTAAAACTTCAATTAAAATAAGAACAATTAAAGTAAGGTCTCACCTCTCAGAACTCAATTGGCCTTCCTAACTTATCTTCCATTCAAAATATTCTTCATATTCTGACTTCGTCCCTCCCTTCCTTTTATAATATAACAAAACAATGTATTCGGATCTGTACTTCCCTCTGTGCTTCTAGGGCTTTGAAGGCCTTATTTCCTGACTCGCAAACTAAATTAGTTGATTTTATGCACTATGTGTCCAGTTCTCGCACACTATCAGATGCCTTTAACTAGGCTATCATTGTCATTATGCAAAAAGACAGAAAAAGCCCACTAGGTATAGCTCATACAGACACATACTTGTTTCTAAAATAGATATCAAAATTCTAGCTACAATACTGGCAATGAGATTACAGGTTAATGAGGTTACAGTTATCACAATTTGTGGGGATGACCACAGATGTAAACTTTCTATGGTTTTCACTGATGTTCAGATTCCTTATTGGAATAACGAAATTAGATTTGCCAATATGTATGTATGTATAATTTTATTTATAAAGCGCCACAAATTTACGCAGCGCTGTACAATTCAGCGATATATTTATGGGATTTTTCACCTTTCTTTCTCACTGTCTCTCACATCTTTTTTCTCCCCCTCACAGACTCACATCTACACAACCTGCCTAAAAATATGAGGACATCCAAACATGACTTGATTATGTTCGCTGTTGCTAATGCAAATGTGAATCAGTTCATCAGCAGGAAACACAAAATAAGTTCAATAAGCCATAGTATGAATAATACAAAAACTGACCATTTAATATACATCAAATCACTTTATATTATCTCCTTAAAATGCACAATCCTCAATGCTGAAATGATTCTTTATCTTGGTAATAATGTCGGCACTGCTTGAAATCAAAACAGATGCTGCGCAGCACATACAATCAAATGTTACAGAAAACATTTATAGGGACTTTATAGTTCTCTAAATGGTTACCAAGACATACATGAGACAGATGTATTTATCTGAATCACTGATTTTATTATAACGCTTAATTCATTTCTGCAAAAATGGAGAGATGACCAGTTACATTGTTTATAAGCTTAGAAAATAATTACCTTCATGAATCAAATTTGTAAGTTTAGTGTTCTTTTAAAATCCTAACCTTTTGCTTCTTTTTTTTTTTTTTACTCTTAATAATTTATTTTTATCTACTAGATTTTGTAAAATGCTCACTTCATTATTTTGAGTATACACTTTTTAAAAGAATTCAAACTATGGCCAGTGATTAGCAATCCTCATGTATCATAATCTCTTTTGAATAAAGTCTGATTGAAAACTTTGGTGCCAGAATAAAATAAAAGAGAAAGAAATTAAGCATTAAAATAAACCAAGCATTATGCTAACGAAGCCACAGGCAAATCTGTTTATAGAAACAAAATCCAAGTATATCAAACACAGTAATGCTTTTTAAACAGCTGTAGTTTAATCACATTTCAGGTGCTCCAGGCAACTGTGGAAACTATCTGTTCTTTTGATTGTGTGCTGTTGTTCTGCCTTTGCCTGAAGTGTCTTATTTGCAGAATAAGGCTCCAACATATTGTGAACTTAACCCTGATTTGTTGTCATTGACTTTTGAACAGGTTTACTTTTCAAAAAACTAGAAAACAAAAGTATCAGGAACAAATTGTAATGTAGAGAAAAAGAAATTCCATTGAAATTATCAATTGGCTTAACACAATATACAATAAAAGTTTCAAAGTATTTTTCTATAATAGAAGAAAAAAGAGAAGGCTGCTCAATCCAAACAGCGTGGCTTGTATAAAGTCAGGGGTGCTCAGGAAGACCCATAAATGTAGCAAGAAATCGTATATCCGGCACTCCCACGGTTAAAAACATCAATTTTATTTAGAATCGATTAAAAAACAGGATTCATGGTGCAGGTTAAAAATCAAAGCATCAGTTAGCGCCTCCTGACGCGTTTCGTGCGATAGCACTTAGTCATAGGAGCCATTACATTGGTATCAGTACAGTTTATATACTAATTTACTTACCTGAATGTCAGAAGTGTGGATTACATCGTCTGTAACATGGATTGTCTAGTTGCAGGGTCATAACTCTCCTGTGTCTCTTCCG
>WMED01025715.1:0-10962 GCA_019650415.1 Pipa parva
CAAATAATTTTCGTGGCCCGGTACCGGGTCGCGACCCAGCATTTGGGAAACGCTGATCTATATGATTCTACATGTGTAATTTACTTCACTTGTACTATGTTGATCACTTTCCCATGTCTGTATTATAACTGTATTGGTTACATTGTACAGTGCTGCATATATTTTATAAAGAAAAGTATTTGTGTATACATTCATACAATACAAAGCTGTTTTTCCAATAAAGATAGCCAACGACAGTCATATACTAACCAATAAACAGCTACAGTCGCGGTTGCTACTTCATTATGGGAATATTGTTGCGGTTATGGATTTGTTTTAGGAATCTGCTTTCTGAGAATTCCGACAGTTGATTTCTCACTTTAGTCAATAAGCCCCTATGTTCTTAGTGTACGATAGGTTGTGCACTCATGCATAATAAAGTTACAGACACCTAACAAGCACTACTGATTTATCTCTTTATATACTGTTACACGGGAATTGTGCGTACAGAGTTTCATTAAAGGGGAACTTTAGTCAGATGACATCTTTAAATATGATGTACTATACCTTAGTGAGAAGTGTTTCTCCCCAGTAGTTGTTTCATGTGATGCAGAATGATTGAGTAGGCAGCACTAATAAACTCCTGCACCAGGAAATGTGTGTGTGACTTGTACTGGCCAGTTTTCAATGAAAGGGTTCCCTCCCCCGGACATTTTTGCCCTACTTGCTACATGTGCACAAGTCAGCTTTCTCTCTAATCTCCTGCATTTCAACTTAATTTATTTGGCCAAACGGTCAGCACACTGCTTAACCAATAGCAGTCAGGCAGCTTTTTCTTTTCATGTTGCCTGACTTGCAGAACAGAAAGAGGAGGGGGGGGGGGGAAGGAAAATGTCAGCATGTCAGCTCTCAGGAAAACTAATTAAGGGAAACAAATGGCAATTATTATTTCTTCCCTAAATGTGTTTTTTTTTTTTTTACTATTTTTGTCAGCAATTGGCTTCATATAAAGGAGTTTTATATGTGTGTGCAGTTACAGTATATTGGCATTATAGTGCCCCTTTAAATAACCTTTTCTCTCTACAGTTCAGTGTGTTTCTAGTGCTATGGACCTGCCAAAAACTTAATCCATGATATCAAACTCCAGTTTCATTAAATGAAACCAAAACCAATTATTTCTCTATAGGTTTTACAAAGGAACAATAAGTGCAACAAATAAATGGAGAGACAGAGGACCAGCAAAGGCAAAGGAACGCAGAAGGTAAGATAAGCCAAGACAAACTTATCGCAGTTATAAATATGAATGTGAGAGTTCGTGCTCATCACCGCACCCAACCAATGCCATCCAATAAACAAGTCATTCCTTTTTAAGTTTTGCCATTGTTTATCAACTGAGTGTATAATTCTTTTGGGGTCCATTCATTGCATTCCATTACACCATGCTCACCATCTCCACGTCCCATTGAGGTCTGGTTTCAGGCCAGGGCACTCTACGGAGACCGCTCTTTGTAAACTTGCAAATGTTCTCCAGGTTGCCAAAGCCAAGGTTCACTTTTCTGTTCTAATTCTCCTAGACCTATCTTCTGTATTTGACGCTGTCGATCACTTATCCGCTTCTGTAATAACACCTGAAATACAGACTCAAATTTCTCCTTGTGGATGGCCAAGCTCTAGCTTACATTAAATCGGAATTATTTTCCCACCCAAACCTGGACCCTCACCTACTTTTTTCATTTTACTGGATGGTGCTATCATCAAACCCTGTAACCCCTGTACATTGTCTTGGGGTGACTTTTGACTCTGCTCTTTCCTTCCCTAATCACGTCTCTTCCACTGCTAAATCCTGTCGCTTTTTCCTTCGCAACATTGCCAAGTTTTGCCCATTTCTCTCTCACTTTAATGCCAACACCTTCATGCATGCTCTCTTCCTAACCCACTTGTACTACTACAACGTTCTTCTATCTGGCCTTACAGCTTCCAACCTCTACCCACTCCAGTCTATTCCAAATTCTGCTGCTAGAATTCTCTCCCTCTCTCCCCAGAAGGAGACAGCCATTCTTCCGATCTCGTTCTGCTCCTTGGTTCCCGCAAAAGCCAACAAATTACTTACATTGTTCTCCATTTCACATCTAAGGCACTTCACTCTGTTGCCCCTCCTACATTTCCTCACTCGTATGCCCGTACATTCCTCAACATCAACTGCGCTCCTCCCAAAGCAGAAAGCTTTGCATGCCACACACCAATACTGCCCCTTTCTAGTCTTAACCCCTTTTCTTTTTTGCTCCCCACATCTGGAATTCTATACCCCTTTATCTTTGCCAGGAACATTCCCTCTGCACTTTGAAAACCAAACTGAAGTCCTACCTTTTGGAGTACTAGCACTGATATTTATCAATGACTTTTCTGTATATATTTTATCCTCTAGTTATTTATGCTTAATATTTGTATTTATTGGCCTGTGTCGATTGTTGCAGCTCTTACTACCACTCTGTGTATGTAAGTCTTCCTCCCATTTAGACTGTAAGGTATATGGGGCAGGGAACCCTAACCTCGTGTCAACCACAAGCCAGCACTTAAAATGAAGTATCCTTGTGATATTCTACTTGTATTGTTTAATGCACTTTTCCCATGTCTGTATTACACTTGTATTGCTGAACTGTAGAGCTCTGTGTAAATTTATGGCGCTTTATACATAAAATTATACATAAATACACCCCACAATGTGACTGGGGATTTAAAATCATACAATGTATGCGAAAAGGTTTATTACATATTCCGTTCTTTCAGCGGTTGCTAAGTAATCAATTGTATCTCGGTGGAATAGCAAGCACGCACAATCTATACATTTATTCTCAAGAAACTAAAACATTTATAGGGATATTTATAAAAGTCTAAACCAATTAACACTGGAGAATCTTTATATTTAAGAATAACCCCCTTTGCGAGGAGGTGGAAAAAAGCATTAGAAATGGGACACCATTAGAGAATATTGTGTAAAGACAAGTTGAAAATGGGATTATAGATTTGTTAACACCAGTCACGGTTCGTGTAATGGAATGCGTTTACTGGGGGATGTAAGAAGCTGCTAATCATTCTTCATGCAATTACAGCATTTCTGCCTTGCTTTATGGATTCTCTATAATTGGGTCACAAATGGTCACACAGATCCCGTACTTAGAACTTGAAACCTTAACAGTCTAGTTAACGGAATTTTTGACTTTACCTTGGTCTTATTTATCTCTTGGGGAGGCTTAGCTGAAGCTTAACAACCAAAATCATTAAACATGTAATGCATGTAAAGCAAAGCTTAGATAATAGCTTAATCACAACCTTTTGTAAAAAGATGAAAGTGCTACAAACTAGTAGTTTTATATGACCGTATTAACAGCGGATCATCATTAGAATGATAGGAAAATAGTAAAACTGCCCATATTTTAAGATGACAAAACAATCAAACTATTTTAAAGGTATTAAATATGAGAGAAGAAATATAGCAAAAGAGGTTCAATGTAAAGAAGCCTAAGGTGTTATTACATCTAGACTGCCTTTATTTTCACTAAGAAAGGAATTAACTTGGTAGATGGAGCCATTATATTAACTATTAGTTGAAATGAAATTAGTGGATATTATTCAGCAAGAGATATCTATTTGCAAGGTAAGGTCTATACACAAATGTAAGCAAACTGCTTTTTGCTTTAACTTTGAAAATACTTTTTTTTAATCTATATTTGAATGTTTCAAACAATTTTTCACATTCAAGGAATAAAAATTCAATACGGTTATAGTAAGATTTATACATACATAATATAGAAGTGGTTGGGAATCACATGGGTGCATCACAGTCTATTATTACCAGTGTTTTAGGAAGGCCACACTTTGCTACACATTTGTACACCTGGTATATTAGGAATAGGCGATTCCTGTGTTTTTGGGAGGCGATGTTCTCATTAGATGCATCATTAAGGGTCTTGGGCATAATTAGAGAAATATATCGAGATCAGGACTCACTACTCCGCACATATTTCAAGATTCAGACTTCATTTAAATTTTCTCTACAATGTTTATACTTACTTCTACATTCCCAATTAACAACCACAAAAGTAACAGAAAACTTGGGGCCCCAGCCCATGAGCCAATCAATATCCCAGAACAGGAAGTCATGTGGCAGCCATGTTGTTAATCCTGCTTTATTAAGGAAGTTGTGTTTTGTTTTTTTTTTTTTTTGTTTTTTGTTTTTTACACACACACACACACACACACACACACACACAATATCAGATTTCCTAATTGTGTATAGCCACTGGGTAGAAACAGTACTGTCTCTGCTCTTGGGGAATAATTTATTTTGCATTAATAGCAGAGGATGTTGTGGTTTGCCTCCTTTTTTTATCTTCCAGTTTCAACTCCTCTGAATAAATAATGTATCCCATTGGAACTTGTAAAAGCAAATAAACATAACTACATAAAATGGAGAAGCACAATTTCCTTCCTTTATTGCTAAATGTCTTTAGTGTTGATTGTGAAGCATTTAAAGGGGCACTATAGTGCCAATATAACTGCACACATACATATAAAACTCCTTTATACTAAACCAATTGCTGACACAAATAGTTAAAAAAAAAAGTTTAGGGAAGAAATACTTGCCATTTGCATCCCTCAATTAGTTTTCCTGAGAGAGCTGACATTTTCCTACCCCCGTTCCCCCTCCTCTTTCTGTTCTGCAAGTCAGGCAACACGAGAAGAAAAAGCTGCCCGACTGCTATTGGTTAAGCAGTGTGCTGTCCTTTTGGCCACATAAAGTTGGAATGCAGGAGATTACAGAAGATAATGCCTGCACACAAGTCCGTTTAAGTAGTAAGTAGTGGGGGGAGGGTACCTTTTCATGGAAAACTGGCCAGTACACGTCATACACACATTTCCTGATGCAGGAGTTTCAGTGCTGCCTACTCAATCATTCTGCATCACATGAAACAACTACTGGGGAGAAACATTTCTCACTAAGCTATAGTACTGCATATATAAAGATGTAATCTGACTATAGTTCCCCTTTAAGCATTTTTCTCACTTGTGTCATACAGTAATTATAAGCTTTTCATACAGAGGCCAATCTGGAAACCTGCTTCTGATAGATGATGAAACATTGTGCCCGCTTTCCACTCTGTTGTGCCTCCTGTAAACTATGGGGGAAGCAGGAACAGGTGGTTAAAAGTAAAAAAAATAAATAAGGAGCAAAGTGGCAACAGATCTCCCGCATATTCTTAGATACATCAGGGATTAAACAACAGTTAGTAAATCAGACCCTCTATGGGGTGAGAAAATAAAGATCCCATAGAAACAGAGAATATTCCTAAAGCCATGGCTTATTGCTCCCACCCAGCAACATGGAAGCAGCAATGCTGGTAGTAGCCAATTGACTGACAAGAAAGATGGTGGTTTTTTGGCTTCGTTTTATCCGCAGTGGAAATCTCCGATATCTTCCACGGCTATCCAAATCCTTTCCTGCGTCAGACACCCAAGGGTTAAAGCAGATACCAGCCATATCACGTGGTTATTTCGGTAAAGATATTTCTCTCTGCATTGATCAATACATTGATCGTACACGGGATACATAGTCTTTCGGCGAGACGATGAAATAAAAATGATCGGTATACTATAAGTAAACACGTGTGCGCCAAAGCATTAAGATTATATCACACAAATCAATTCTCTCAGTATTTATACTGATATGATGTCAGAATAACAGGGACAGTTTCCAATTATAACCCATGGGAATTATTGTTGGTAAACCACACACGTGCCGTTATTAGTGGGGGAAAAAGCAGACAGTGAACTGTAGGGATTGGCTAATAAGGATCCTAAAGTCTTACAAGCAATGTATAGGTCAACCTAACTAAAAATATATTGTATTTATCGACTCACATCATCTGTCAAAATAGGAATCAAGTGCAGTGGCCAGGGACGCAGATCGGAGTAGATTTCTATAGCACTTAATGTGCACCTCACAGGGCTAAGCTGCACGCCCAGTAGTTTCCCCTGTTTTGACTGTTTGTCCCTCTATTGTATTTAAAAAGCTCTTGCAGGTTTAAGAACAAACACACCATACAGAAGCAGGACCTTCTCTCCCACACAGTGGCTGATTATTGGAATATACAGGGGTTCCAGGAGTGCAGAGTGAAGACTTTAGCACAGTCAGGTCCCCCCTTTTAGGCTTATCTCAAGGGTTTGAAACGAGCACTATAAAAATAAACTGTTTGCGCAACTCTGTTCTAATTAAGATTTTATTTTGCGCTACAGATCAAGGAAAAAGCCCAGCGGAGTAAGATGTACGGTAAGGGCTATGCCATGTGACATTGGCGAATATTGTGTGAACTGACCGTTCTCCTTTGAAAGTGAACCCAGCACTTTTTACATACTTAAAATGGTTAATTTTGGGTGCTTATTTACCTTTACCAAGACATTTCCATCTTCTTCTTGAGACACCATAACGATGGAGTCATGTAACTGCTGGTCAAAATGGACATGATTGTGGGATCCCTCTTCCGGGAATCCTGCAGCGAATCGAACCCCTGCCACTTTCGGCTTTGCACCTGCCAATTAGAAAATGAAAATCAGCAAGGAATGAAAAGGATTCATTTGTACCAACAAACTGGGTTTTTTTTCTCATGCGCCATTTCTCAAACTGTACGCGGTATCTATGTTTCCAAGAGCTGACACTTTTTTCATATCCAATGTATAAATCACGTACAGGTTTTGTGAAAATTCCATTTGTGTATGGAAGTACATTTCTCTGGTTGCTGCAGAGACCATCCATAGCAACAGATGCGCAACACCCAGGCAAGATCAAAAGCCCTTTATTGGTGCTGGTTGCAATGCGGACACAGAGGCCACAAATTAGAGAAATTTTAATTTTAAATAAACTTCCCCTTTAATGGTCCGTAACAGCTGATTAAAACCAAAATTGAAAAGGCTTAACAGATTACCAGCATCTTGTTAAGGTTTTAAACTAGATTGAAATTCCTATGCCTCTGAACATGTCAGACTACGGCAATAAGGAGAGCTGGTTCTAGCCGGCAAAGAAAGATTAAGAACTTCTCGGAACCCTTTGAACCAAAACACACAGCTATATATGGTAACGAAATGAAGCGCCTGCTGCTTGTATACTGAAAAGACTAGTTATGTCTTATTCGGTGCACATCTGCTAATCAGTATATCCTGTCAATGAAAACACAAAAGAACAATTTGTTTAATGCTGTTGAAGGGAAAAAAACACTTACAGTTGCCAGCCCATACTAACTGTTACCCTTACGGTAAAAGGCTCACTAACTAATTAAACTATAGAGAAGTTCTTTATTTAAAACAAAACAAACTACATTTATATTTTTAAAGGGACACTAGTTCATTAAAAGTTAAGAAGCACTGCCTTTTAGATGCCAGTCTAAAGCATTGATGCCCAACCTATGGCCCGCGTGCCATATCCGGCCCTCAACACGGTACTATCCGGCCCACGGCCCGAATTCTGAAATTTTAAATCTTGTGCATAAGTGTGAATTCGCCAGCTAAAACAGTCGTAATAGACTGTTACTATCGCAGTCGCATCTTTATAATGAGAATATTGTAGCACTCATGACTTAACTATGAAAAACTGTCGCAGCTGTTACCTTAAAATTTGTTGCAATCGCGATTTTAAAAGTCGCGACTTTGAAGCGGCCTGTGAAACGCGTGTCGCAATTTTATATGGCCCCCCCCCCCCCGGTGAAAAAAGGTTGGGCATCACTGGTCTAAAGCATTACTGTCCCTTTAAATGCAAGGCAGTAACAAGAGAATTAAATGAGAACCCCACAGGGGAGAAAGTGGGGAGAGTGAATACGTAATATGTTTGTAAAATAGTTTATACGGTGCATTATTTAAAAGTCTCCTTTCGCAGTTGTCTTATATCTGATGCAGACCCTCTCTGTATATTAAACCTGTCGCACAAGCTGCGGAAGGACGACACGAGATGATGGAATGAGACGATAAGGCAGCATGCTGTTGTGGAGAGATCGCTGGGTGATATAATAAGCTTTCGCAAGAACGCGCATTATTATTCTGTCAGTATGTGACAAGCATAAGACCCATTTTCACACTTACAGGTATCTAAATAAACAGCAAAGCCTTATTACCTTGTAAAGCACATCTCCCACGCAGTAATGACAGTAAATGTAACTGCGGGTTTAAGAGAAATAAGAGGGTGCTAGACTTAGTCACGTTACCGTTAGATACATCAGTCGCCCTGGATATTCGCAACTCAAAAAACGATGGACGTCCGTGTTTGAATTGTTATTATAGAGGGTAGGGGTCTGACGTACCAGCAGGCTATGGACACTACTATTGGCCCCTGAATATTCGCACCATATAATCCTATGTACCCGAAGTTCTGTTGTACAATACCAGTATATCGGGCTGGATATGATATGTCCCTCTTACGCATTCACTGCTATTACGTCAAGCGTAATGTTTTCAGGATTTTGAGGCGTATTTAATCAATAATGTTGGTCACTTTAACCACTTTTCATTTTTAGCCGATTCACCTTTTTAAAAATATTTAAATTAGTATTAATGAAATAAACATTATGTAAATATAAATGTATTAAATAAAATGTAGCTTTATACAGTGTTTCTCTCTGTCATCTTCCCTGTCAGCCTGACTTTTCTTTCCCGAGTGTTGGGTGGGCGGGGCTAAATGATAATTGACATTATAGCGCCTCCAATCAGATCCCTTAAATCACAATCTAGCAGATATCTGATTGGAGGAGGTATAATTTCAATCATTTAGCCCCACAAAAACAACCAGTCAGGATGACAGGGAAGTTGACAGAGAGAAACACTGTATAAATATATACTGACATATTTTAACACTGCACATATAAGCTGCGCAAAAATACAAAAATACAAAAAAAACACCAGCCAGACCAGTGTTGAATGCAAGTACACACACACCGGAACGCTTCACATCGCCTATTTCATAAAAGCACATACGCAACACAAAGAATGCAGCCAGATAGGAGGAGCTGCAAATGCCGAGGGATCATTCACATTGCGCCAGGTAAGTACAACAGGAAAGTGTCTATAAGATACACTGGCATGAATTTGCCAGGGTATTTTCGGGACGTGCTTTTCTAAGCGCGCCACAAACAAATACACCAGTGTGAGCGTGGCCCAAGTGTGATTTCAACAAACAACTGATGAGCAAAAACAAACAATATTAATATATACACACACTATATAATATTATATAAATACATATTATATACAGCATCTGCCCACAATCCTGTGGGGGGGGGGGTATATTAGGAAGCACCTGGCTTGCAGATCACACCTCATACAGTTCCTCAACTTGCATTTTCTTCAGTGGTTACTCCCTCTGCCAATAGCTTTACCCTAAGGAAACTGGATTTAACTGATGCACCTTACTGCAAAATTACTCCGTTAATGCACATTGTGGCCGATTCCTCCGTTAATGTGCAGAATAGCTGCAACAACATTTATATTTAAGGGGGTCCCCATCCTGTCTGTACAGGCCCATATTTACAACAGGCTTTGAATCAATACAAATTATCAGCATTGCTGTTGAATTGCAGCTGCTTGTATAATATGTTACCATACTGTCCAGAGGCACGCCTGACATCATTATGTCCATACTGTCCAGAGGCACGCCTGACATCATTATATGCATACTGTACGCATTAAAGGTTGCGTATCCCAGTACATACAGGGACAGCCATACCTACATAGAGAGAAACAGCAACTCCCAATTTAATTACTAACAAAGCAATGAATGCTTGGAAACAGTATCCATTATTCTGTTCTTACCATCACAGTAAAAATCATCATTACCTCTACTAAAGTCATTAGCCCGTACTCTCGCTGAGATACTTATTTCTTTCACTGAATTTTTCCTTTAAAATTGAAGCCATGCTTTTAGAGCTGAACTGATAAAGCCTTCTCAGCCCCTCCATCTATTTGTACCTACAAGGCCAAGTACACATTGACTGTGCCAAAAAGGTCCAGAATGTCTGTCTAGCTCACAAAAGTCTGTTTCCAGCTTGTCCGCAAAGGCTAAGACTACACAACAAAGCTTTCATACAGTGTATATACTGATCACAAGCCCTGCATCTGGAACATTTTACCCCCCACGGTTAGCATAACTGTAACAAAGCATCATTTATTCCCAGAATTCCTTGCTGCAGTCCCAAGCAAGATACTTGATGTTTCAGCCAACACTTATTCCCAACGATTTACAGTTGAAACCAGAAGTTTACATAGACTATATAAACAGACGCATATGCCTGCGTTTCTCACTAGCTGATATGAAATCAGAATAAACCTTACCTGTTTTAGGTCAATTAGGATTACCAAAATTATTAATTAAATAATTATTTAATGAAACTGTATGATTTGGGTCAAAGGTTTTAGATCTGTTTCTCACAATAGTGGGTAGGAATTCGGGCCCATTCCTCCTGACGGAACTGGTGTAACCGAGCCATGTTTGTAGGTCTCCTTGCTCGCTCCTGCCCTTTCAGCTTGTACGTAAACTTCTGACCTTTTAGAAAACATTAAAAATGCCATAAAAAAATTCTCTCTCATTCTGGCATTTGGTAAATATAAATAATTTTGGTAATTATTGCTTCTTTTCTACCCTGATGCCCGACAATTAGCTTGATTTGATAGGTTAGGGAAAAAGGGGAAGGCCAACAGAGATCCTCCAATCAGATCCCTGCTAGATTGTGATTTGGAGGATTTATAACATCAGACTTGCCCTCTAGCCCTGCCCACTCGAGTTGGAGATCGGGGCAGGAAGGAAGCAGGGAGTTTGCTTCTTCGCTCACAAGTCTTATTCCCTTACCTTGATACATTTAGGGAACTATGTGTGTAGGAGCAGAGCTCCGATACAGTGGGGAAAAAAGTATTTAGTCAGTCACCAATAGTGCAAGTTCCACCACTTAA
>WMED01025716.1:0-10962 GCA_019650415.1 Pipa parva
CAGAGTGTCATTTTGGTTGGTGGTGTGCCCCAGGATTTTGTAAATGTAAAAAATGTGCAGTGGCTCAAAAAAGGTTGAAAATCACTGTGCTAAACAAGGATTTCTTGATTCCCTCTTACCTTGCACAACCTTTACATTGAAATGCAGTCTTCGGAGAGCTTCTTCAGTGTTAAATTCACACTTTACTAACTCGTTCAATGCCTGAATGAGAGACAACAATAAGATTTACAGTACTTGTTAAGGCTCTGGTTTGGAAAGGAATAGGATATTTTTGAGTCAATTAAGTAACTTAACATATGGCTTTGCCAAAATAGGCATATGAATTTTATGGGAACATTAAAGTATAGCACATCAATGCTGTTTATTTACCTGCTCATTATCCCTTACTAGCCCTGCCTCATGGGCATAGCCACCTCCTGCTCTGTGCTGAAGCTCCAGGACTCGCGTCAAGTATTCCTCTACCTCTTGTTCAGGGAGGACATTGGGATTCCACAACAGCTGATCTCTTTCATCAAAATCTGAAAACAACACAAACTTCAACATTATAACATTATTTTACCATAAGGTTTGTACAGTTGCATGTATATTATCAGTAACTTGAATGTTTGTTTACATGTTGGCCCTCCATCATGTGTGAACTGTAACAGCGAACCTTAAAGACTCCAGTTTTCTGGAGATGCTGGGAATTATAGTTAAAGACAGACAAAACTATTTTTTGTCCAATCTTTATTTAAACTTAGGCCGATATGTATGAGATTGCAAATACAGAGCTGACTTTACATGGTATCCAAAGCATCAGGCTGGCTGACATTATAAATGCCGCATTAAAAAAAAAGGGACTTAAACGCTGCAAAATATGGGGATTAGGAGTGTCCAAGTCTCAGTTGTGAGCTGCTGCTCAGGGGACACAAGGCGTGGTTCTTTAACATTTATTTGCACATATGGATAAAGGTGAAAACGAATGCATGTTAATGATAAGTTGAGTTTCTATATATTTACAATGTGCGTACTGTAATGGTTTATTAAATTAAAATTTAATGTAGTATAGCAAACACCAGTGTGCAAGAACATGGAGAATATTTACCCTAAAAATGAACAAGTAAACTATATGATGTCACAATATTGCTGAGTATAGTTATAGTGAACACAAATAACCAAATGGTGCTGAATAATTACCGGCGAGCTGAGTTTAAATATCTGGGCAGTACAAATATGGATTGACTCTGATACAGAACTTTCCCTAAACAATGATGTTGCTGAATTTTTAACGAGATAACCCATTAACATAAATGAGATAGATCCACGTTTACAACACAGGACAACTCCAAACAACACTATGTGTATTTCAAGTAAAAATGAAGCCATAACTTTATGCAGTGCAACTTCTATATGATTGCAAACTGCCCACATGAAACACCTGTTCCTAAGGGTTATGTCTTACTAGGTCACCTGCCATTGGCTATTTTTCTTTTGTGGAAAACCACCTAAATGTGCTTCAAATTCACTTACTTTGTAACCACAATTGGGTCTCTTGCAACTTCCAGCATAAGTGATCTACCCCCAGGCCAGTGATGGCTAACCTATGACACGAGTGTCTGAGGTGACACACAGACATTTTTTCTGACATGCGTCATGGCACCACTTGTGATGGGCTTTCAGTAGGAGGATTGCTCTGCCTTCAGATGCTCACACTGTTTACAAATACAGTATCAATAGATTTTTCTTGAAGTGACACACCACTCTAGTTATCCTAGTTTAATGAATTTTGACACATCGAGCTCAAAAGGTTGGCCATCCCTGCCCTAGGTTTTAAATTTCAAGAGGACCCCAGCTTCGTGCATGACACATGGTCTATTAAACTGTTAATACTAATGAGCCATACACTCAATGCTGGTTTTCAAACATGCTCTGTAAGAAGTCAATGCCCAGGACACTAGCATTCTCACCAGGAGGTGGAGCTGAAATGCTACAAAGGCTGCCATGTACTTGTGAAATAATGCATGCAGAAGAAACAGAAATAATTTTCATAAAAAGCATAACAAAACTCTAAGAAGTCTACAATTGTTTGTATTAGAATAGGTTCCATAAGAGGGAAAGGAAAGGTCCCATGGGCTAAGGCAGTTACATTTTGGAATCACTATCCCCAAACAGAGCACAGATCAGTAATAAAATTCATTCTGAATTAGTTATTTATTTAAGCAAATTAACAGAATAAACGAGAATTAACAACTATAAAAAAAGAGTGTCAATCTGAACCAATTCTGAATATCTACACACTGGAAAATACTGCTGAATATCTATACACTAATCATGCTAAGGACAGTGCCTTACCTCAGGGCCTCACTTGCAACTTTGTAACTGAGCTGATAAAAAAAATAGTATTGATTGTTTTCTATGGGATAAACCACAGAGGCCAATTTGTATTGTACCATAAATAATAATGAGTCTAATGATTATTAGTTCAGCTACAAAACACCCATTGTGGCCCTGGCTTTAGACTCAGCTTTGATTACACCATGAAATAAGAAATACCCCTCTTAATTTGCAATCAAAGATAGCAAATGTTCCAACTTCTCACCTCTCCCAGGAAGAGGAGTATACTGTAGATTTGGAAGGCAGGCTTGAGAGCAGAGCATCCCCTGAAAGAAAGCGGGCACAGGCTATTTTTATCATTTGTAATCAAGGAAAATTAAATACGAGTACAAAAAGGTGACAAGCTTGCAGAAGGGATATACATAACAGCCAGATTATTATTTCTGTTTCTTCAAACTCCTACTGAATATTCTAAAACCTGCTTTTTTGTCTCTCTCAACCCTACTAAACCTCAGGGGATATATAAATCCACTAGAAGGCTAAATTTGGTGTCAGTCCTTCAGCTTTAAAGACCTTCCTTACATTAGTCATTCACTTCATAAAATGTGCCAGTATTACACTTACTGTAAAATCAGTGAATTATAGGTAAGGTTTGTGTGCATCATTTGCACATCACAGTGCAGTGGCTCAGTGGTTAGCACTGCTAACTTGCAGCGCTGAGTTCTGGGTTAAATTCCACCCTGGACTTCATCTGCATGGAGTTTGTATGTTCTCTCCGCACCTGTGTGGGTTTCCTCTGGGTACTCCAGTTTCCTCCCACAATCCAAACACATACATCTATATCTGTCTATGCGTATGTGACTGAATAGGGAAACTAGATTGTAAGCTCCATGGGGCAGGGACTGAAGTGTCCCTGTAAAGCGCTGTGTAATATACTAACGCTATATAAATAAATATGTACAAAAATACAAAAGAAAAAAAAATATGTGCAACAAAGCACCCAGATTACCAGTTCCAATAACATTATACAAATATAACATGTAAATACATTATTATTTACAGACAAGAATTTGTTTCCTATGCCACGTCTAGTGAACATTTTAGGAGATCTGTTCTCGTCCTTGAATCGCTAATCGAAAGGTGTACTTTACAGACACATAGATAAACTAATCAGTATTTTTAATAACACTTGCTTTTCATATACAGTAGGTAAAATGAAGTTTGCTCTGGGCAGACTATTTCCCACAAATCTGTTTTTATAAAATGCTCACAAACTAAAATATAACACCTTCCATTAGAGTAGCAAGAATAATGCCTAATATACCTTCTCATATTGTTTATGTTGCAAATTACAGGGAAAACCTGATATGTTTTTTTAGATAAAATAAAACTTATTTCTGGAAAGAAAAGGAGATTTTTACTTACCGTTAAATCTTTTTCTCTGAATATCTCTTGGGGGACACAGGACCAAGGGAGTAAAGCTCCCTCCCACCCACTGGAGGCAGGACACTAAGAAAAAAAGAGACTCCTTTCTAGGGGCTTTACCCCTGAGCACAGGAAATGAAATCCAGTACATTACCAAAGATCAAACTCCAAATTTACACAAAAACCCTTCATGATAGGGCGGGTAACCTGTGTCCCCCCCCCCCCCCCCCCCCCCCCCCCCCCCAAGAGATATTCAGAGAAAAAGATTTAACAGTAAGTAAAAGTCTCCATTTCTCTCTAATCACTTGGGGACACAGGACCAAGGGGACATACCAAAGTCCCAATATTAGGGTGGGGAGATAGTGAAACTATTTACATAGCAGAAAACATAATTACTCCTAAGAAATAGGACCAACAGCTGCCTGCAATATTTTTCTCCCAAAACCGGCCTGCTGAGAAGAAAAAAGATCTACCTTATAAAACTTAATAAAAGGTAGACGGAGCCGCCTTACACAATTGCATCAGCGAAGCCTGATGTCTTATTGCCCAGGAAGCACTCACAGTTCTGGTAAAGAGAGAAGTTATCACCTGAGGAGCAGCAACTCCCTAATCACCTGCTTAAGCCAGCGAATTAAAGAAGATTTAGGAACTGACTTCCCTCTATTCACACCATTTGGAAACACAAACAAGGATTCCGAATGACGAAAACCAGCAGAACAATCCAAATAAATACGCAATGCTCTGACCACATCTAAGGAATGAAGTTTCTCTTCTTTCACATTGTTATAATCTGGGCATAAAGAAAGAAGAACAATGTCATGATTGACATTAACGGAAGACACCACCTTAGGTAAGAATGATGGAACTGTCTGAAGAACTACCTGCATGAAAAACTAGACAAGGATCCTTCCAAGATAAAAGCTGCCAACTCAGAGACTCTCCTAACTCATGCAATAGTCACTAAAAAGACTACTTTTAGCGTCAGAAAAAATAATGAAGTCAAATAAAGGTTCAAATAGAGACTCCTGAAGAGCTGATGGAACTAAGTTCAGATTCCTGACAGGAACAGGAGCCTTGTATAAGGGAACAATATGAGCCACTCCTTGCAGAAACGTATGCACCTCATCTAACACAGCCAGGCGCTGTTGAAAAATGACTGATAATACAGAAACTTGTACTTTCAAGGAAGACAAACGTAGATCCTTATCTAAGCCCCCCTGAAAAAATTGAAGCAAACGTGGCAGACGAAACTGTTTGGATTCCTAATCCAAAGAACATCAGAGTAAATTAGTTTTTCATATTCTGTGATAATCAGCAGAAGATACAATTTTCTTGCTTTTAACAGAGTTCTAATCACCACCTCTGAAAATCCCTTCCTACGCAGAACTAGGAATTCAACAGCCATGCCATCATAGATAGTGTTCTTGGATTGGGATGTAAAATCTCCCCTTGAGAGAGAAGATCTGGAATTCTCAGAAGGTTCCCTTGAGGGTCTACTATCATGGACAACAGGTCCATGAATCACGATTTCATGGGCCAATAAAGAGCTATTAAAATTATTTTGACTTTGTCCCTGTGAATTTTCTGAAGAATTCTTGTACCATAGCCAGAGGAGGAAACACATATGCCAGTTTAAACGTTCATGGGAAGCTCATCGCATATCTCACTAGGACCTTGGGATCCTGAGCTCTGAAGTAAAACTTCTGAAGTTAGAGGTTGAATCTTGACGCAAGGAGATCAAAGTTGGGGAGACCGCACCTTAAACTCAGTAGATGGAATATTTTCGGATTCAATCTCCACTCTCCTGGGAAAGAGCTCTGATGACTCAAAACATTTGCTTCCCAGTTTAAGATCCCCGGAATACGAATGGTCCAAAAGACACAGAACCCACTTCTCTGCCCATTTGAAAATTTGAGAAGTCTCTGCCATTGCTGCCACACTGCGAGGGCCTCCTTCATGATTTATATGTGCCATGTAGTGATGTTGTCTGAATAAATACGAACCACCTTTCCTTCTAACTTCTTTGACCAATGAGCCAGTGTTAATTTGACTGCTCAATTTTCTAGGATGTTGATTGGCAGAAGAGATTTCTAAGCAGACTAGCAACCCTGAATGTGAAGGTCTCCAAATACTGCCCCCCAACCTGAAAGGGAAGCCTCTGCAAAAATTAACTCCCATGGATTGATACCTAATGGTCTTCCGCTTCGAAAGTTTATAGGGTCTTGCAACCCTTGCAGGAAAAGAGTATTCCTTTCCAAAGATATCCTTGTGGATAGAGGGCGTCTCTTCCACTTCTTTAGAATGTCCAATTGGATTGGATGGAGCTGAAATAGTGCATATGGAACTGTGTCTATTGAAGACACCAGAATTCCCAGTACCTTAATGCAAAATCAGATTGAAGGGAAATGTTGAGACATCAATCTGGAAGTCTCCAGAATCATTCTGTCTATCTTGTCTTGTGAGAAACTGACCGTGCAGCTTATTGAATTGAATACCATCCCCAGGAATTGACTTTCCTGTGATGGTAACAGGTTTGATTTGCTTACGTTTAGAATGCAATAGAACTCTGACAGCTGTCTAACAAAAATGTACTGCTTGTTGTGCTAGAGAAAAAGGGTCCTTGATCAAAAGATAGTCTAAATAGGGAGTCACGTGTACTCTTTCCAAACAGACTCGCTGTTACTGCCACCATTACTTTTGTAAAGACTTGCGGAACCGTATCCAGGTCGAATGGAAGGGCTATGAACTGATAGTGGGAAGACTTGAATGCGAAACAAAGGAATTTTTGGTCTTCGCTATGCATAGGGATGTGCAGATATGCATCCTTGATGTTCAAGGCTGTAAGGAATTCTCTCTGTACTATTGCTGTTATTACTGATTAAAGAGATTCCATTTTGAATCTGGAAATTCTTACAAATTTGTTGAGTCCCTTGAGATTTAATAAGGGACAAAACCCCCCATATTGTTTGGGAACTAGGAACAGATTTAAATAGTAGCCTTGAAATCTCTGGTTCTGGGGAACCATAGTTATTACTCTTTTGATAGAAAATAAACAGTAAGGGTTAGGATGAAAAAATTCTATTTTGTGGTCGTTCTTTAATGAATGAGTCCAAGCCTCCCTAAACCGCGACAGGCGACCCCCTACCTAATCATCTGTTTCAAGGGTGACTAAACTTTCATGTTGACGTGCCCTTTCCTGAAGAGGAAGTGGGGGGGGCTGTCTTTTGGATTGCCAATTAATTTTGCCTTTAGTCTAGTCTGTTATAACCTTGCATTTGTGTTCCTAAGTAGCAGGAAAAACGTTTTTGGCTGTTCTTGTTAAAGAATGAATTTGAAGAAGGCTGATATCTTCTTCCAAAGACTCCTTAACTGGATTTGTTTTGTGAAAGTACCTTTTTTTTTTTTTTTTTAACTGATGATAGGGACTTTTTAGAGCATCTATCTGCCTCCCAAAGTTTTAACCATAAATTGATGAAAGGCAGTTACTGACCTGGCTGAGGTTAGGGAAACTACTTTCGCCACCTCCAAGGGCGCATCACAAAGTTAGAGGATTGTTCCATTCAGTTGAAGAGCTACTGAGAGTAGTTCGTCACCTGAGGATTCTGCCTTAATTCTATTAACTGCAAAATCCATTTTTTGTTGGCTCGTGTGACCCGTGCTGACTCAAAACTTGGCCACAATGCAGAACTTGATGAAAAAAAATGGATTTTAAAAATACTTCCATCTTTTTATCTCTTGGGTCTTTAAATGAGGCAGAATGTGGTAATGGGATGGTTGTATGTTTGGATAGCCATGAAACAGGCACATGCACTACTGGGGAAGTAGCCCAACATACTACTGAGTCCATGGAAAATGGGTACCATGGAAAAACCATATATTAGGATGATATCTAATTTCTTGTTTATCCCATTCAGATTATGCTATCTGGTCAATTTGATCGGATGCAGGAAAAACGTCAGTTCTTTTCTGCTGGTGTTTGAAAATATTTTTAGTTGGATTAGTCAGAATCCTATCAGAATAGGAAGAAATAATTCCCTCCTCATTTGAGGAAAGTAATCCGACAGATGAGGATGACTCTATATGAAAGAAATGCCAGTGGTACTGGCGTTTCTGAGATATTTTAGTATTGTCTGCTGAAAAGTGACCTAATATTTCCCCAATGGTGCCAGGTAGACTGGCTAAACCTTGTATGGATTGCGAGAGTTGTTTGTGCCCAGAGTGGCACTGCCTCTCCCACCAGCTGAAATGATTCACCGGATACAGTGGACTTTGGCTCGCTAGACATAATTGTGCAATTATTTCAAAGTGGACAATCATAGTTTTTTAATTGCTTAGAATGGCACTTGATGCAGGCAAATTATTTAACCCTCTTTCGTATGGGTGAAGTAGAAATATGCCTGTCTCCCCTTTATAGAGATTGCCATAAAGTTCCCTAATTAGGGAAATCCTTGCTTTACCTTTATGGTGTTGATTCACTAATAAGGAAGCAGATAGAAAAAGTACCCTATTGGGATGATGAGCCTTCAGAGGTCCCCCCTGTGCTCAAGTGTAAATATTCCCCCTCTGTAAATTCTCTAGTGCCTAATCTCAGAAAGAAGAAACAGTACACTGGCCTGATTAACTCTCCTTGCGCTTGTCTGATCCTCCCTGGTACTTCTGCTGCTGTTGTAGTATTGTTCCGAGTGATCTGCACTGCCTGCTGACAGGCAATATGCTGCAGTGAGAACTCACGTTAGGCTGCCAGCAGAAGGGCGCGAAACTACTTGTGGCTAAAAGTTGCGGTTTTAATGAACACCTATACTAAACTCGTGACAGGAGAGAAAAGAGCTCTGTAAAGATGCGCAGTTGGAGAGATAGGCCCAGGGGGAGGTAGGCAATTAGAGGGGGAATACCGGATAGCACTGTGGGGAAAAGTCTTACCTCATATGTGGCACACTTAGCAATTTTCAGCTCTGCTGGTGTACAGTATGTCACTGTATTCCTCTGCACTCTCTCACTCCTGTCTATTCAGGAGGATAGTGTGAGTGCCTGCACAGGGATTTAGAGTAATTTCTTCTCTACTCTATTGCTAAATATCTTCCCTCATAGGGGGTAGACTGTGGAGGGCTCAGATCTGTTACTCTCCCCTGCCATACCCACGGTTGTCAGAGACTGGCTCTGACCGATGTAATATCAAATCCTGGACAAAGGATCAGATCTCTGCCTCCTTAAAGAAAGGACACTATAAAAACTGGAGTTTCTCTTCCTGTGTTAAAGGGTAAAACCCCTAGGGAGGAGTCTCTTTTTTCCTAGTATCCTGCCTCCAGTGGGAAGGAGATTTACCCCTTGGTCCTGTGTCCCCCAAGAGATTAGAGAGAAAAGAACATAATTTTAAAAAGAGAAATAGGCATGTGTCAAAATTGTGACATACTGGAAACAAAAACTGCAACAAAATGCAAAATTGTGCACAACTTTGCAATTTGTTGACAGCAGTTCACTGTGTGAAAACAGTCCCGATGTAAAACTGCTATTGTACTTGTTCAATTGCCAAAAAGTGTACCTTTATACAGCATTTCTGTCATCTTCCCTGTCAGCATTACTTTTCTTTCCTGAGTTGGGTAGGCAGGGCTAAATGATGATTGACTTTATAGCTCCTCCAATCAGATCACTTAAATCACAATCTAGCAGGGATCTGATTGGAGCATCAGAATTTAGATAATTGAGATATTTAAAGATATTTAAAGATTGAGATTTTTTAAATAAAAAATATCTGTTAAAATACTTACCTTATACAGAGCCAATTGATCACAGTAACAGCACGAGCTGTACTGTAATTAGCCTGCAGATGATGCTTCCTTCACAGCGCTGGCTGACTGCCAGCCAGAGCGAAACTCCTCCCACCTTGTTTCACCTCGGGTGAAAAATGGCTTTAACATCATCGCATTCATTGCGGGGGCCAATGAGAATGCTCACCGCAATGAGCGTGATGATGTATGAGCCCATTGAATCAAGAAGAAGGAGCTGCGCACTGGCTACTTTGTCAGCCATGCTGTGAAGGAGGCATCAGGTGCTGGCTAATTACAGCACAGCTCATGCTGTGACTGTAATAAATCAGCTCTGTATAAGGTAAATATTTTAACAGTCCTTTTTTATTTTTTTACTTTAGGTCTCCTTTAAAAAAAAAAAAAAAAAAAATGATATGTTGGTCGAATTAAGAAGATAAGATTTCAAACCTCACAGGGTTCTTCTGCAGGTTATCCTCTTAACCAAAGATATGTTGGTCCAATAAAAGGTAACAACTGTTATTATTCTATAGAAAATATGAGCTTACAGCAGCTTGTTGCTGCTATTTTAAATCTATATTTGATCAGGTGTTATTGGCTATTTGTACCAATGCACCTTGACCTTTGTTCCCAGAACACTAAATGAAGAAATGGAGACAAAGGGTGAATAGTAGTGTTATTGGACTCTAATTACAGCCATATCCTTGAGTGTGTACAGCTAAAAATGAACATGGTCTTCATGCAAATGAAGAACAAATTCAAAAAGTAACCCTACTGCTAAAAAATGGTTTTGATAGGGTAAGCTGGAATTTTATGTCTGCATGCTTGGAAAAAATATGGAATATGCACAGTTTGTCACTTGGATTCATGACCTGTATAAAACTAGAATTAAAGTAAATGGTCTCATTCAATATCAATACATAATACAAACAAAACAGGGGTGTCCACTATCACCATCTCTCATTATTAACATTAGAAACTCTGAGCCCGTATAAAAGCAGACTGAGACATCTTATCTCTCAATACAAAGAAGAAAAAAAAAAAAGCATAAATGGCAGATTATGCAGACAACCTTTTATTTTTCATATAACACCCATTCATCTCTTTACCAAATATTTGTAAAAAAAAAAAAAAAAACTAAAGAATTTGGCTCATCCAACAATCTGAAAATGATTTATGCCAAATTATTAACATTTACAAGTTATTTTGGACTAAAAATAACCAAACAACTATAAAGAATGGCTCAATATTAAATATCATATCCTCTACACCAGTGTTTCCCAAAGTTTTTTTTTCGTGGCCCGGTTATTTTTGTGCTTATCCTTTATGACCCGGCACGAAGGATAAGCACAAAAATAACCGGGTCACAAGAGCGCCACTCATGAATATTCATGAGTGGTACCGTGCGTGAAGGTAAGGGACTTCGCGAACGCGCATGGCACTGTTCATGAATATTCATGAG
>WMED01025717.1:0-10962 GCA_019650415.1 Pipa parva
TCCCATAATCTACTAGTACTCTGCTATGGTTTAGACTCAGGGTTGACTTGACTTCAATCTACTGTATATGCACATATCATTTCTACAGCCCTGCCATATTGATCATGATCACAACTAGACAAGATGATGAAATACATTAGTTTAGGGTGAAAATAGACATATTAAGAGACATATTTTTGGAGGTTTGATACAGATTATTGCATCATTTTTTTTTTTTTTTTTACATTTAATTGACATTTAATTTTGACATTTTTTGAGATTTAATTTTCCATCAAATTTTAGCCATTTCCACCAGTTCATTTCTATTTTCCAGTTTCCAAGTAAAACTGTACTCTTAGCTTAATAAATATGCCAAAGACATGGATATGAAAAAGTACTATTTACATATATGTTAAAATAGGGAGATTTAGCATTGGACTGGGATTGAGTGGACCCTCCAGGAAGCCCCTGGGAGGGAGGAGGATTGTACTGTGGGATTGACACTGGAAAACTATAAGGAAAGTATGCAATAATAAACTTATTATAAGCTTCAACTTACCCCCTGAAACAGAGCATTCTTCCTCATTTGGCTGCTGCCAGTGCACACAGCCGAATAAGGAAGTGAAACTGGGAGTGCTGATCACATGCACTCCCAGTCTCCTATTGGCTCATGTGAACGATCGAGTCACATGAGCCCTCCTCAGACAGGACTCCCACATTGTGTCACGAGCAGCGCTTGTAGCTGCTGCGCTGCTCATGAGCTTCCGGCTCTGACTGCCGGCTAGCTAGGGAGAAGTGCATCTCCCAGCACTAGCCGGCAGTCAGAGCCGGCAGTTCACGAGCAGCGCAGCAGCTACAAGTGCTGCTCATGACACCTTGTAAGTGCCAACTTTCACACGGCATACCTGACCATGTGCTGTGGCACACTAGGTGAAAAACGCTGCTCTATAATATAAACCATCCCTCAGCACTTTTCTAATGACTAAAACTTTCTTCAGAAATCTTCTCTTTCTCAGGATTAATTCCTCTGTTGGACACGCTGGTCCTAGGGCGTAATCCCAGTGGTCTTTTAAAGCACCAGGTACCCGTCTGAACAGCCTCTACTCTCACTGGTGTCTTTGTCTCTATGACAGACTCTCCCTCTAACCCATCAGGGCTAGGAAGAAATGCCCTAAATGCAATAACCCTCTCAACATACTGCCTTTTTAATTTTAAGGTTACCTGTGCTATTTTAAGGCTACATATGACTCGCTCTCTCTCAATCACCTAGTTATTACACCTGCTAATCTCCTAATTAGACATAAGCACTTTAAGGTTAGATTCACACTAGCGTATTATGTATAGCCCATAATACGCTAGTGTGAAAAAAAGAAAAGAAAAACACTCTATGCATATTTTTCTATTGTACTTACCAGCGACAGTGTGAACGCTCCCTCAGCATTCACAGCATTTCATATGTGGGCGCATTTTGTGCGCCGCATATCATATGCTGGCCAAAATGCGACATACAGCGTTCCAGACCCAGCGTATGTGCATCATACGCTAGTGTGTCCGAAACTAAGTAATTACTATTAGCTTTCATTGAGCCGTATTTTTTTCACAATAGTGTACTATGTGCTGTACATAATACACTAGTATGAACCTAGCCTAACTCTTGGGCTGCCTACTCAAATAATAATAAAGTTTTACTTTAGTTCAATTGTCCTTAACATCAAATGCTTCATGAAATTAACCAATAAATTAGGTTTACAAAGAAAACCTACAATGAATAAAATTATTTGCAAATGATGGAAAGTGAAACTTATGCATTTAAGGGAATGAAGTCAATTCATTTTAAAGGAGTTATTTTACTGTAACAAATGACTTTACCTTTATAAGCTGTCATATTAATGATACTATAGAGTGAACTGAATAAATCCAAAGGTGTCAAACCATTCAATTAAAGAGAAAATGCCCAGTTAAGAAATTAAAGCTGCTTTTCTTCCTGTTGGGTGTAGGCTATAGGGGAACATTGGGTGCAGAGGGCAATGCCAGTAGTTTGGTTCCAGAATGTTCCTCCTGATGTCTGGTTACTTTTTGACACAAATGATCTGCTAGCCTCATTAAACCATGACAAACTGGGTTTGATGTGACTTCTCAGTGAAAGGTGAGTGTTTATTTTCTATAAATTACCAGTCTAAGAAGGCACTCAATCAGGTGGGTGACCAGGACAAACATGATTTTCTCAAATGTATTTTATGACAAATATCAATTTATATCTTATTTTCATAGAGAATAAATAGTACTAATGACCCATTTTTCATAGCAAGATAACACTTTAATGTGGAAGTCAAATCTCTTCTTAGTTTGGTGAACATTCTCTTGTTTTCCCTCAATATACTATGCCAGCTGCAGCATCCTAATTTATTCCCTGTGGCCATACAGCCCCAGAATAAGTAAAAAAGGCTGCCCTCTTGCTAATTCAACTATCTAGGAAATGCAGAAGCCCATAGGAATAAATACACAAAAGTGAAATATTAAAACTAGTACAAAAATGTGTGTTATTACACAAAGATATAGATAGACCAGCAGATAGACAGATACAGATAGAAAGACAGATAGAGGTAGATAGACAGACAGACACATAGTTATTCACTGCAAATGGCAATAATGTTAGCTATATGATTCATAGCAAGAATAAATGAAAACCTTGTAATGATCTGTGTCATTTTAATGAACTCTTTACATTTTCTTCCAGAAGGAGAAGGTAATATTCCTTGTAGCCCTTCTAGTTTACAGAGGCTGATGCTGTACAGCTTCCAGACATATGAAGGGCATTGGTAAAATCTCACAAGTTCAGTTCATAATGACAAGGCCACTCATCAAGAAGGTCATCAAAAAGTTTCAGTTTTTTGTGTCCCTGAAGCAAGCTTGTTACTAACCATAACACAGGAGAAGATGACACCTAATGCTTAAAGCTGACAAACGTTCACCTATACATGCAGCAAGCAAGGTCTCCTAAGTCAAACCCCACTGCTGTATTTTCTTTTCATAGAAACAAGCAGAAAAAAATGCCTTTTTTTCTGTTTTATATTTGTATGTTTTATCAGCACTAAAATGGAAAACAATTTTTATTTGCAAATGTATGAGCATAAGTAGTTTTCTGTTAAAAGGATTTCAATTAAATTCTATAATATGATATTTATGTATGTGTGTGTAATTTTATTTATAAAGCGCCACAAATTTATGCGGCACCATACAATTCAGCAATACAGACATGAGAAAAGTGCATTAAAAAATACAAGTAAAATATCACAAGGATAGTTCACTTTAAGTACTAGGTTTCGGTTGACACAAGAGGTTGGAGGTCCCTGCCCCATAGAGCTTACAATCTAAGTGGGAGGAAGACTTACATACACAGATATTACAATAAGAACTGCAGAATGTGCTGAGACATAGATCAATAAATACAAATAAATAAGGCAATAAATACAGATATTAAGCATAAATAATTAAAGATAAAATACATGCATAAAACTCAGTGATAAAAATCAATGCTAGTGCTCCAAAAGATAGGGGTTCAGTTTGGTTTTGAACGTGGAGAGGGAATATTCCTGGCAAAGATAAAGGGGTATGGAATTCCATATGTAAGGAGCAGAGAGAGAAAAGGGTTTTAGATGAGAAAGGCCAGTATTAGTATGTGAAATGCAAAGCTGGTTGCTTTGAGAGGAGCGTAGTTGACGTCGAGGAATGGACAGCATGCGAGTGAGGGACAAAAGAATGAAGTGACTTAAATGTCAAAAGAAGAACACTGTAAATGATTCATTTACTTATGTGGAGCCGGGGAGCCAGGGAGCAGAGATAGATTGGGAGAAAGGCAGTCCCCTCTGGGGAGAGAGAATTTTGGCTTTCTAAATTAAGAATAGACTAGGAGAGGTAGGAAACTGGAAGGCCAGATAGAAGAACATTGCAGTAATCCAAGCGGGTTAGGACAAGAGCATGCATGAGAATGTCAGTATTGGAGCAAGAGAGAAAGTGGCAGATCTTGACAATGTTGCGAAGGAAAAATTGACAGGAGCAGTGGAAGAGATATGTTTAGAGAAGGAGAGAGCAGAGTCAAAAGTCACTCCAAAACAATGTACAGATGTAACAGGGTTGATGACTGCACCATCAACTTGAATGGAAAAGGTAGGAGTGGGTCCAGGTTTGGGTGAAAGATAATCAATTACGTTTTAGCAAGATTTCTTTTGAGCTGGTGCTTGGCCATCCAAGAGGAGATTGTCAAGAGACAGATGGAAATTTTAGACTGTAATTCAGGTGTTAGCACAGGAGCTGATAAGTAAATTTGGGTATCATTGGCCTACAAGTGATACTGAAGACCAAATCAATTGATATCACCCAGGGAAAGAGTGTACAGGGAGAACAGGAGAGTGCCAAGGACTGAGCCTTGGGGCAACCTCACCCTAAGCAGGACAGGAGAAGAGGAGTCATTAGCATGGGAGACAAAAAAGGAACAATCAGAAAGATAGGAAGCCAGACAGCAAAAAAACAGCTTGGACATGGACCCCATGCACATGGAGAATTTGAATAAGAAGGGAGTGGTCAACATTGTTAAATGCAGAGGACAGGTCTAGGAAAATTAAAACAGAAAAGTGACCCTTGGCTTTGGCAACCTGGAGATCATTTAAAAGTTTACAAAGAGCAATCTCTGTAGAGTGCTCTGGCCTAAAACCAGACTGCAGTGGGTCAAGGAGATGATGCACATGCAGATAATTAGTAGTAGTTATATTTATATATAAATATAAATTAAGATATATATATATATATATATATATATATATATATATATATATACACATATTTATTTTTTTATGAAGTCCTTTTTAGTGCAAAAGATTCATTTTGAGATTTTTTTGTTTCTCCACATGCATCAAGGCATAATAAACATGCACACACTCCAAATACTAAGGTCAAAGAGACATTGTATACATACTGTATATAGTTATATAGTTATATCACAGATAGACAGGCTGGTTTCCCTTGGAGGCTTCTGTATATTTCTCTTGACCCAGACAGATACCTGAAGAAGGGAGCAACCAGTTTTTCCCCATAACATTCTGGGATCAATGTATGTGTCTGCAGTGCAATAACAATTTAGAATACTATATAAATCAAATATTATATGTTCTCAAATATTTTTTTTTTATTGCAAGGTAACTATTTCCAGTAATAAATAGACCAACCTACACTCTTGTGAATCTTATTCTTTCATTGGCTCAGATATTGCATTTATCTTGCTTTGCACAATGAACAAACTGAAATGTGGATGGGTTTGCTGAACATTCAGGGATCATCTGAATGATGACCCAAACCTATCCATCCCTTTTACCTAGACAGGTTTGTAATTGATTCATACAACACATCATTGAATAGTCTAGGATCCAGCTTGACAAGAAAGTGCCCATTGGAATCCATTATGCAGTTTCCTGTCAGGAATGAGACACATAATCTACTTCTTTCAAATTGGCAATGATAATTCCATTTCCCATTATCTTCTTGTTTATCAGAAACAGGTTGATTAAATCTATAGTCTTCATTTTTTAGCTAGCTCAATATGTGTTATGTTTCAAATATCCAACAGCCTACATTCAATAGAATAACATAGATTGTAAATAAATTTTAAATAAAAGACAATGACAATCGTGTAAAGATATCTAGTAGCCCACAGCAACCAATCAAGAGTTCGTCTTTAAGAATTTAAAAATGTTCCCTATACCAGAGAAGGCTAAAAGTTGATTGGTTGCTATGGGTTACTAGATATCTAAAAATATTGCCCCTGTTGATGAATTCCCCTGAATGAATGCTGAGAAATCTGTGGCTTAAGGCTGGGTTCACACGAGCTTATGATGCGCAGCGCATCATACACTCGTGTGAAGAAAAAAAAAAAAAAAATACACCAAACATAGTTTTCAATTGTACTTACAAGCGACAATTTGAGTTCACATCAGAGTTCACATCACTTCCTGTGTGTCACATTTTGGGTGTGGCGTGTATATGCCGGCCAAAAAGCGACACACAGCGTTCCAGACCCAGCATATGCATCTCATACACTCGTGTGTCCAGAACTATGTAGGTAAGTATCATTGGCTTTCATAAAGCTGTATATTTATTTTTTTTACACGAGCGTATGATGCGCTGCACATCATACGCTCATGTGAACCCAGCCTACAGGCCACTATTTTCTCTATTCACAGTAGGAAAAAGATAATGATAATTAAAATCCCATTCAGTGTGTACAGTAGTTAATCTTATCTCTTATTATTCTGTCCTTTGCAGTTATATTATTGGTATAACTAATTTGATTATGGCAAATTTGTGGATTTGTTGACATATGGAATGTTTACATGTGATGTCATTGATCAGGGATATAATAATGTTTAAAATATTCTGTTATGAGAACAGTGTCATCATGAATTCTTTGTGGTGGAGACAGGTAAGCTTAAATGTAACCCCAATAGCATAATATGGTCATTTTTTTTTAGCTTTTTTTAACCTTAACTGTGCATTTAACACCATCAATAAGGAATACAAATATTTTGTTTGGTCCATTTAATCTTGGAACTTCAATACAAATAATCTTTCTTGTTCACCATGGCTGGAGTAAACACATGAATCATCTTGAAATTACATATCTCCACCTGTGATATATGAGTTCTCAGAGCTTTTTCTTTTAACAATCACATTTAACAATTTGTGTTATCTGTTCAAAGAAAGTTAACTATTTTACCACTAAGGCCGGGTTCCCACTAACGCAAATACTCTGGAGCATACACGTTGATCTTAAAAAGAAATAAAATTCACATTGCAAATCCCTATTGTACTTACTTGTTCTGACCGCATTAGCGTTAATGGGCACAAATGCTTCATGCCGCATATTTCCTGAGCATATGGACATGAAGCAAAAACTGCAGCCAGATGGGGTAACCGGGAACGCCAAAGGAGCATTCACACTGTGGTTATTGACAAAAGTCCGCATTATTGCGTATAGGTGTGAATTCACCAGATAAAGACAGTCCCAATAGGCTGCTATTTGCACCTTAGTGAATAACCCCCATGTGTCAGGCAAGTACAATAGAAAAATGCATCCCAAAGATACGCCAGCCTGAATTTTCTGGCGTATTTTTGGTACATGCTTTTCTAAAAGTGCAGCGCATAAATGCACTTGTGTGAACCTGGCTTAAATGGGAATCTAGAGAGTAAGTACTGGAACTGTGTATCTGAATTCAATCTAACTACTCTCCTTATCCTCACCTAGGAAATACTATTTTTGTCTAAGCATTACATGTAATGAATGAAGACAGAAATGAACTTTTCTGATCACATTATGATTTTTAATTATTTAATTTTTATTTTCTTCACAATTTCTAAACTTCTGACTTATAAATATTTATAATAATTTGTAGATTTGTTTTATAGATACCAGAAAAAAATAATTTAAATTAAAAAAAAAAATTAGAAAAACAGCTTCAATATTTATTTGATGTTTTGGAGAACACAGGAAAATAATAAGAAAAAAAATTATTTTTGCTTGCATAGTTTTCAATCATTCTAAAAATGAACTTACATAATTACCCAGCTTTCTCTGCTAAAGATAACCCCACAACACTGATACCTGCTTATGCTAAAAAAAACATGAATATCAGTAGACTATAATGGGGTTTTTGATCATCCCCCTAACACAAGCTAATCTTAAAGACTTAAAGATGAACTAAACTTTGAGATAACTTATTAAAGTGATAGATGTGATAGATAAAAGGTATCCATTTTGCTGTTTTTGGCACACTCCCTCCCTTTCCCAGGCTAGGTTCACAATAGTATGTTATACTCCGCGCACAATACGTCAGTGTGAGAAAAAAAAATACACTAAGCGTATTTATACTTATAATAATACACCGGCCAAAATGCGACACAACATTCCAGACCCAGCGTATGCCCATCATACACTAGTGTGTCCAGAACTAGGTAAGTAAGGTATGTGGGCTGCACATAATACGTTAGTGTGAACCTAGCCTTAGACACTCATACACATATAGCTCTATGAATAACTTTGTCCCAGAGTCTAGTGCTGAAAGAGGGAGGAAATGTGTGTAAGACAGCAAGATAGATGGTTTGTATTGTTAAGGAACAATGCAATCCAGAAGCCGATAACTTTTCAATGGCAGTCTTAAACCTATCGCTATCTTCTTTAAAATGATCTGGAATGAGGTATGTCTTAGATGTAGGGGTTTCTGGTTGTCACCACACAGAAAATATGTGAATGACAAAATTCAATTTTTGGGGGGCATTATTGCTGTTGAAAGCATATTTAATTTAATATAACCTTCCTTTCCTATTTGAGAATAAGATCTGCAGCTATGAAAAGAGAGCATAGATAAACAAAGGCTTTGTAATGTTTTCCACTAGCGTAAATATATGATCATCACAATTTTACATACCGTAAACTACGTATCTAGACCATAAGACATACTCTACTAATGTCAAATATATTTTTTTAATGAGAGATGTTAATGAAAGAGTCAGTATCCAGCTATCCGATACTGTACACATTGTACTAGGAGTGATATTTAACTTTTATTTGTAAAATGGATATCATAGAGACTCATGTAAATATGAGTGTAATAAGAAATAATTGTTTTTTTACAGGTTATAAAAAAAATGTTACAAAGTTGGGGCTTGGCACTAGCATAGATTCTGAACTTAATAGAAGATCCAGTTCCAGAAAACTCAATGAAGAAAGGCACTTACTTTTTAACATTATGATATAATCTGGGAAATTCATCAACTGGAGCAATGATTTACTCAGGTCTAGTAACCCATAGCAACCAATCAGAGTTTGGCTCCTCTATACCAGTGAATACTAACTGCTGAGTAGTGGCCATAGCTTACTAAACCCTAGTAAAGGATTTCCACTGTTAATGAATTTCCTTGCTTCCAGAAACATTTATGCCCTTTTATTTTGATGATAGCTCCTTAAAACCTTATAAACAAAAAAAAAAAATCAAATGAAATAAATTATAACACTTATAATAATTATTTCCTTCCCATCTACCCTGCTCGACATAAAGTAACATTTTCCTTACATTAATTATTACTTTGCAGTGGCCATTCTTTATGCACAAATTTGCTTTGCTACAACGCACAAAAAACCCCCCAAAACAAAATAGCAATTATTTTTATTTTACATGCACTTCCAGTAACAATTCCCATGGACTAATGATAATATTATCAGAAATAACAATATGTACTAGTTTACATGAGATAAAGAATAGTATATAAAAACGAATGCCTGTCTGCATTTGAATGATCACCCAATACGCTAGTTTTGATGAGTTCTGTTGCTCTAGATCTTCCATGCAAATGTTTACTATTATTTCTTAATAGCAAGTGCTTTGCTAAAGGAAAGTATTTCCCAGAAGATTAACATACATCCAAACAGTGAATAGAGCATTTGATTTAAAAAAAAAAAAAAAGCCTAATCTATTTTCACTAAAACAACTATTGCTACATGATGGTATTTCCCTGCAGATTGCTTCTGTTTCATTTGAAGCTTGGCAGAAGTTCCCTGCACGTTCCTTTGAGTCTACCTCTAGTAGAACAAGTCAGATCAGTAGGCTGAGCTGTAACTTGGCTTTGACAGGCAGATGACAGGTAGAAGCTTGCTATGTTTAAGAGAAGGGGAAAGGCTGAGGAAGCCTTTAAAGACAAATTCTCAATAGCCTTTTTGTTATACTTGGAGCTATTTTTATATACTCTGCATAAACATGACAATGCTGTTGTCTTTTTATTTTATATCAGAAATGTGTATTCATAACAGAATTATCTTTGCTTTTGTCAACTGCATATATTACAGCTTTTATTTGAGGAGAATTATGATGGATAGAAATCCTGGCCCCACTCAGATGGCATTGGTTCCCTAAATAGTGGGTTTAACCCTTACATTGGTAACCATATATCATATTGATGTTATTTGGGAAATCTATGTCTCTGGGCAGGTTTGGGACTGCTCTCTGCTAGGGGAGACATAATGTCTATATGATGTTTACTCACTCAACTGGAAACCATGTGACTAATGACCAACACAATGGATTGGAAGGGCAGACTGACAATACTTTGTAGATTTAATTGCCATGACAATGTGTCTATACCCCCTAGAAAACACAACAAATCAGTCTTAGTTTAGGAATATGACCTGCAGGGCCCTCACATGATTAATTAGCACAGTTTGTGAGATAAGAACCCTGTGTATTAGGCTAGGTTCACACGAACTTTCTTGTTTTTTTCTTCACACTAGTGTATTATGCACTGAGCATAATACACTCATGTGAACCTAGCTTTAGAAGAGCAACCCAAAAAAATCCTGATTTTTTAAAATACAGTGCTGTGAAATTTACTGCAGATGAAATGAGATTATTAATAATAGGGGAAAAATGAATGGTTTGTGCGATTATAGCATTGATCTAAGACAGTTCACCTTAAAACTACTCCATCCCAAATACACCGAATGTGTTTCATCTAAATGCAGATGACTGCCTGGCACATTTTAATATAGACAAAAGTGTTTTGACTTTAAGCAGGTGATTATCTGCATACATTAACAAAGGATGTTGTTTTCTCACTAAGGAAAATTGCTATAAGTGCAATTGTGCTAATGTGAGTAGGAGCCAAAATGTGTTCTTTTATCAATGTACAGTATCTTAGTTTTTTCTCTCAGATGAAGAAGAGCTGTGATAAAGTCAGCAAACATACCATCAACAGCAGGCACGTTTGTAGCACTAGAACAAGGTGAAGGAACAATGGAAGTCACTTGTAGGCATTGGTGCACGGGGATGTCTGATTGCTGCAGTTATTTTTTTTTTTTTTAAAGCTAAATTGTGGCACTCTACAAGTCTGAAACTAAGGTTAGGTTCACACTTGCATATTATGCTCAGTGCATAATACACTAGT
>WMED01025718.1:0-10962 GCA_019650415.1 Pipa parva
AACGCGTTTCGCCAACTTTGTGGCTTTCTCAAGAGCTTAGGATCATGTATTAATGAATGTCATTAATGTCATTAATACATGTGTGGGAGGTTTCATAGCTAAATTGGACCAGTCTGGTGGCCAATCTTCATTAAGCACCAGTAAGAGCAGAGTGTGAAGGCTCAATTAGCAGGGTAAGAGCACAGTTTTGCTCAAAATATTGCAATGCACACAACATCCATGGCTGCCCAAATCACTTCAGAATTAAATGTGCACCTCAACTCTCCTGTTCCCACCAGAGCTGTCCATTGGAAGCTCCACAGGGTCAATATACATGGCCAGGCTGCTATAGCCAAACCTTTGGTCACTCATACCAATGCCAAACGTCGGTTTCAATGGTGCAAGGAGTACAAATCTTGGGCTGTGGACAATGTGAAATATGTATTGTTCTCTGATGAGTCCACCTTTACTGTTTTCCCCACATCCGGGAGAGTTACGGTGTGGAGAAGCCCCAAAGAAGTGTACCACCCAGACTGTTGCATGCCCAGAGTGTAGCATGGGGGTGGATCAGTGATGGTTTGGGCTGCCATATCATGGCATTCCCTTGGCCCAATACTTGTGCTAGATGGGCGCGTCACTGCCAAGGACTACCGAACCATTCTGGAGGACCATATGCATCCAATGATTCAAACATCTCCCATGGCCGGCACAGACACCAGATCTAAATATTATTGAGCCACTTTGGGGTGTTTTGGATGAGCGAGTCAGGAAACGTTTTCCTCCACCAGCATCACGTAGTGACCTGGCCACTATCCTGCAAGAAGAATGGCTTAAAATCCCTCTGATCACTGTGCAGGACTTGAATATGTCATTCCCAAGATGAATTGATACTGTATTGGCTGCAAAAGGAGGCCCTACACCATACTAATTAGTTATTGTGGTCTAAAACCAGGTGTTTCAGTTTTTTTGTCTAACCCCTGTATATGCTGCTGTTATGACACAGTGCTGTACATAGTATCTGCACCCCTTATCTTGACCCCATTACCAGACCCCTAGACCCCCATTACTTGAGCAAAACTTTTATCAAACTTATGTTAAATAAGAACTAATGTACCCTAACCATAATATATTCAGAAAATATAGTGTCTGCCAGCTTGAACCGCTATATTATTAAGCAGCAAATTAGAACCTTTGGGCTGTAGTGGTATCTTTTATAGGACTGCTGGTGCTAGAATCTTAAGGCCATCATATTGGATCATTAATAGGTTCATGAACCCTGGCACATCATTACTCATGTGGGGGTTATTCACTAAGGTGCAAATTAGACTGTCGAATTCTCAAACAGTAGATTCCCATAGCAAATCTGCGACCAGGAAAATTTCCTCATTGTAAAGTCGCGACTGCGACAATTTTTAAAAGTTGTGACTATGACAAATTTCCATTATAAAGTTGCAACTGCAGCAATATTCTCATTATAAAGATGTTTCTGCAACAGAAGCAGCCTATTACTGGCGAATTCACGCCTATACACAACAATTCGGACTTTAGTGAATAACCCCCTTAAATATTTTGTTATGCAGTACTACACCTTACTGAGAAGCGTTTCTCCCCAGCAGTTGTTTCATGTGGTGCAGTGTGATTGATTACACATCACTGATAAACTTCCGCACAAGAAAATGTGTGTGTGAAAAGGTACCCTCTTCCAGACATATTTGAGTTGAGCCTCGCCAAGACTGTAATCCCTTTAAAGCATTCACTGATGTCCGCGTGCAGCACAACAGCGAGTGCATAACAGTCTGTGTAAACAGAGGCGAAGGATCAGAGGGTAAGTTCGGATTATGCTGAATTACCCCTTATATGTCTAGGTACAATATAAGGGGTAATGGTACTAGTACTAAATCGATATAATCCATTATTACTATACTTACTACATTCTCTGTTTAACTAGTTTCTTTGTGTCCACAACAACTAACTTTCCCTACACTCCATATTCTTTTATTTGAAATATAGCAGGAATTCACAATCCTGATTCAGCAGAGAGACAGTTGTTTATGATTGAAAGCCATCTGTTAGGAAAGCACAGAAATAATGCAAGAAAACCCACAGGGAGAACTTAATGCCTGTTGTATGCTGTGTGATTAGCTAAGTATTGCATTGTATAGATACTGAAATCAAAACTTAAGTGGTAAATACACCCACCCCTTCCCCTGTGTGCGCTTTTATCTTCTCTGCTTTCTCTCTCTCTCTGGTACCCGGCCGAAGCTGAAGATCTGAGCTTGAGCAGGTAGACAATTGGCAACAGCAACTGTGGAGTTTGTAGTCAGAGGACAAGGGAGTGGGTGCAAGTGTGTGATTTCAAACAGGATTGTGGGTAATGAAGTGCTGTTAAATGAACTGTTGATAAAACTGTTAGTGAAAACCTAACCTCATTAGTATTACCATTATCCTAAAGATTTCTATAGGCAATTTAATGTATAGTCACCCAGTTCTAAATAAATTAGAAAATTAGTGCTGGGTAGTAGTATGCCTTTTTCTTATTATCAGTATAGTTGGATCAATCTAATATCAAATACGTTACTTGATATTACTTTTTAATGGATCTCATACTGAAAAAGGAAACTGGAAAAACATGGAAGTGAATAACTTCATTAAGTAAACTTTATGACTTATGCTAAAAAGATTCCATTTACAGTACCTTTCCCTATTCATAATTAATGTACTTTTAATATCCTGGCCAGTATCAGCAGGTGGCTATCATAATAATTGCAACACAGACTTAATTAACTTGACTTGCCTATGAAGTAAAGATTAACTGGCAACACGATTGCCAAAGAGCAGATTTCTATCCAAGCAGGATAACATAAAATTACAGCTCTATCGCAAAACACAAATACTGTTATCTACACATCAAAAGATGCAATACTTATTTAAGTATTGAGTAAAAATGAAAAACAAATGGTCAGTGTTTCTTACAGTTCTATAAGATTTTCAAAGTCATTTGTTTTGTTAAGCTTATTCAAAGCTTTGTATTCATTTTACTATCTACAATATTTTTAGGTATTAACTGGAATTTTGCAAATACGCTGTAAAACAAAACACATTTGTATAGTTGGTTGCTTTGTCTTCATCAGTCATCTGTCTCCCATTTTATTATTATTGCTGCACATTTCATTACACATTGATCATTATTACCTAATTTACAATAAAATAATGAACATTTCTGCATGTTTTGTATTACATTGAATAAGCAATATTTGTAGGAATGCTGAATTATACTGCTATTTTAGTTTTCATCTTCTATTCTAAATAAAAAAAAATTCCTGTGTACAAAATCAATTATTCCATAAAATATTGTTAAGGGTTTTTATATCAGTCATAACTCGACACAAAAACATCAAATATAACACCTATATACAGTAGTATAAATATAATATATAATATAATATAGAACCTTGTTTTCTCTCCATCTACTAAAATATTGCCTCTGTGCCACATCTAAACATTGGGCTGGGGTAAATAATATAAAACATTATTCCCCATGGTAGTAATCTAGGAAGAGAAATATCTTGACCTTCCACTCAATAAATATTAATAAAATAAAGCATTGGTAGGAGGATAATAAGCAATTTTCCATCACAAATTATCATCATCTCCAACTGATTTGAAAACTCTGGTGGAACAAGATGTTCAGCAAGGCAATAAGCAAGAACAGACTATTCAGTTTAGATAGAAATTGACTGCCCTCCTCAACAACATGCAAGCAGGAACTGCTTCTGTTCCTGGGCCTTCTGGAAGTTCTATGTCTCCTAATTTTACTAGTTGCTTAAAGAACCTCAGAAGCATCTTTCTACATGTATCTCCCACAACCCCTGCACTGTTATGCTGAGGCTGCTGAGGCTTTATCAATCAGTTGAATCACTCATTTTGAACTTATGGCTTAGCAGTCCCTCTGTTCTTAGGTGATGTATATACTTCACTTTCTCAGGTGAGACTTTGCACCTGTGAGAGTTTAATGGCCCAATAGTTTCCATATGCTTGTTTTTTTGTCTGCCCTCAAATGTTTTTTCATAAATCTGGCTGCATTTCATTTGTTGCTTCCTTTTTGCTGTGCTTGAAGCAAATATCATCCACTGATGAGCAATATACAATACAGTTTTGCATTGTGGCTGCATAGGTACCCTAGAATAAAAATGCCTTGGTAAAAGGTCTGGGGCCTCATATCAAGAATTAATTGACTGCCAGAGGTCTTCCATCATGTCCATAAACATATTACTCAGAATCAGAGAAACAAGAGCCTCAACTGTTTCCTGGAGTTAGCTTTAGCCTTACTCAAAGTCAACTCATTAGACAACAGGGTGTAGGTCTCTAGTGTGAAGGCAATAGACAATTTAAGTTAATATAAGTACAGATCAAGACAAATCCATCTTAAAACTAAGTAAAATAACACTGTAGGTACTACTTCCTGTTCACTGAAATCTTTGCTTTTAGTTCAAGTGATTCTTTTAAACTGCCCTATAGGAATAAAATGACTATAAAGGGTTTACATTTGTAGTGGATTTTCCAAAAGATGCATCAGCATTATTCCAAATTGAACCTGAAACCACTAAAGTAGTAGAGTCAATACTTCATAAAAGTTGAAAAGGATTTATTCCACTTTACACTGGAGAAACAATGGGAGAAACGTTTCAAGAGGTGTTCTTGCAATGATAAAAGTAGACACTAAAATATAGATGCTTAAATTTAACAGCTATTTTACCATTTAAAGTGCGCCTAATGATAACTTCGATTTTTGAGTAAAAATGTTAGCAGTTTGTGTCCTTTTTTTTATACTAATTGTTGTTTTGTGTTAAAAATGTTAGCAATTTCTATTTGTGTCCAAATATTAGCAAAATGTTAGCAATTTCTATTTGTGTCCAAATATTAGCAAAATGTTAGCAATGTCCCTGCACAAACAGTAATTGCTAACATTTGGACACAAATGGAAATTGCAAACATTTTTTACACAAACCAGTCATTAGTGTAAAAGAAAGGACGCAAAATAGAAATTGCTAAAATTTTTACACAAATGTGTGCCTGGTTCTCTAATGGCAGGGTTCAGGCTGGCGTTCATTTTACTTCTTATAAAAGGTCTTAAAATTGTTCTAACCTTCATAAATCAAGTGCGCCTGGTCTTAAACACTGATTTTCGCAAAAATAAAAAAACAGGCGCAGCTGGTGCAAAATGGACGCAAAGTGAATGATAAATTGCTAATAAATGGATGCAAATAATGTGTGTCTAGTTTTTATGTTAACGCCACTTGATACATTTCCCCAAATGTTTTTTTTAATTTCCTGGTAGTGCATATTTCAATAAAAATAAAAAGAAAGCTTTTTATGTTGAATGTTTTGATGCATTTTTAATATTGAAAATTAATTTTCAATCCTATAGAAATCAATAAAAATCTTTATAAATATACCCTAAATTTTAGTGAAATACTAAATAGTAGTTTTTCAGTTTCAGGGATGTCCATTTCAAACAGTGACATCTAATGTTATAGGTATGTTTTGCCAATATCAATATCTTTCCTTCTGCTGATCCATACTGGTTGTGGTTGCATTCTATAGCAATTCTCCAGACTGGTCACAGGGCTGAATCAAGCAGTGGATTTTCTCATGCCTTAACTCCTGTCCCCCTTTACTCCTTGGACCACCTCAGTTTGTTCCACACTCTATGCTGCCTAGGCTTCATGTATCTTCTCAGGATACCTTACCTTTAAAATCTTATTTTAAGTTACATCAATAAGTGGTTTCTAGGAACTTACTTGTGTTTTCTGTTCCAGAAAGTCCTCAAGTAAAAGCTTTAATAGGCTCTTATATCAGGGCTTCAATTAAAAAAGTCACCCCTCTCAGAGATTGCAGGGGATGGGCCACTAAGGGGGTTACTGTTACTACTTCTTCCTTTTTGTACACAGTCTAAAAAATACAAAGATAAATTCATCATTTTCTGGCTTTCAGTTTTAAGAAACAAACCAAATCCAGTAAAGTCTGCTTGAAAACAATCTTTTAGTTGTTCAACATTTTCCCAAACCTGCCACCAAAACTGTGCAACTGTATGCCAGTGTTTCATAAAATCTTTATCCAAAGTTTCCTAGTCTTATTCTTGCCATGCATAAAATCTACCAACATTTGTTTCAAGTTAAATTTACACACACTGCTCTTATGCTCATTACAAAGTAATTTCAAAAGCCTAGAGTTCTGGCATAAAGATAATCGGCTGCAGGGACACTTGATATAATAAATCAATCAACAAGAATTACTTGTGAAAGAACATTTTAGCCTCTGTGTAGTGCTTTTGTGTGGAAGATACACAAATTCCCATAAGATAATCCCCATACTATGCTGGTAATTATGGCAGGGGACTGTGAATTGTGCATCAAGGATAGTATTATTCTGGGAGCAGAAATATCTTGTGATATTACTTTGTCCCCAGTAGTCTTTCATTTGCAATCACAGAAAACTAGAGGTATTTTAAATAGTGTTACAAGTAACTTATTCCATTTGAAAAATTGGCAAGTTTTAAAATGATTTAGCAAATTTGAGGGAAAAGGAAAGACAACAAATATGCAATCCTGGGTAGTGGTTTTCTTAGTTTGTTGAAACCACATGTACCTTTCCATCTACTCTATATCCTCCTTGAATTCAGGTTAATTATAACCATAAGCACTACATTTGGCTATCATTAAGTTAGTTTTATGCTGGAATTTTACAGTGGATTGATAATTTCAATTAAGCGTAATGGTTAAGCAATGTAAATCATAAGAAATAATTTAACAATCCTTTAATCATTTACAGACGAAATGATCCATTTACTTTTTACATGTTGTTTTGCATAAAGTAAAATACATCTGATCGCTGTCCATTGACTTCTGTTATATTGATGTTTTGGTGGCTATGTACTTGAAAATATGCCTGCAGGTCTTTTTTCTTAGTAAAAAGAAATTAAACTACTGCTTGTTAATAAAATTAAATAAGCAAATGGTTTGTTGTCAGTGCTATGTGGAATGCTAACTATGAGATGGTGTTTACTTTTCATGATGAATACGCATATTAAATCACTTGGTGTTAATTTCCCATATTATCACTTTAGCACATTACAATAGTGTATCCAAACTATTACCTCCAAATATCTAAGAGAATATGTGGAAATCACCTCTTGGATGACTTTTGTTATGTGGAGAAACCCTTTCCCAAAGGAACTTGTAACAGTCTTCTGTTTACAAGGCTCCCAGAGTGTGAGAGAGGAGTTTTGGAGTTTTCTTTAAAAGAGAGTCATGCATTGTGGCAAGTCCAGCTGAAAGTAAACTGCCTGTCCCAATGAATCTAATAATTCAACACTTCAGACCAGAATGAAATAATATTAAGCAATGGTATTTTAGACTGAGTTATGCCATATACACTAGACAGCAAATCACATGAGGACAGTGCTTGTGTCAGCTGTGAGCACCACCTTTCATGCCCACAGTCTGTAATGAATGCAGGAATTGTATGTGACTGGCTTTTATGCTCTTTGACTGTATATTACCTTGTAAGATATAGAATTGCATGCAGGCCTCAGGATAGTTTTCAACACTGTTTAGGTCCCACTATCAAAATATTTACCTTATAAAGAGACTTATATACATGGCTTGATTAGAAGAGAAGGGAGACATTTTTTAAGGCATATATTGGATCTAAAGTAAGTTATCATTAATATATTATGAGGATATACTTTCTAAGGATTAAATATCTTTTACTCTGGAAGTTTTAAGAACTTCTGATTTATTATTCTTGAAGGGATGCCCTTAATTAGTGCTATGGTTTTAATTCTATACTACTTAAGTGACTCGAGGGGGTTATTCACTAAAGTCCAAATTGTTGCGTATAGGTGCGAATTCACCAGATAAAGACATTGGCAATAGGCTGCTACTGTCACAGTCGCGTCTTTATAATCAGAATATTGTTGCAGTCACAACTTTATTATGGGAAAATTGTCACAATCTTAACTTTAAAAAATTGTTGCGACTTTACAGTGGGGAAATGGTAGCAGATTTATTATGGGAATCCGCTGTTTGCGAATTCGACAGTCAAATTTGCACCTTAGTGAATAACCTCCTTAGTTCTATAATCTTAGTTTCATTGATTTTTCCACAATATTCATTCTAACTCTTACATAGAATGCAACATATTACATTTGTTTTTCTTCTTTGTGGTATGTTATACAAGCTTATTAGATTGGTACTCCTTGAATAAATTTCAATGTCAAACCTTTCCACAAGACTGACTTACTGATCACTGCTGTGTAATGTGGCTGATCTTTGCTTTAAATTGAAAAGCTTGTGTCACTTTAATGGTACCAAAACTTTTTATATGATTGCTTAACAGTAACAATTTAATCAAGTCCATGATTTTATACAAATCATACTTTTATTCTGATGTCTTCTGTTTTATTTTTCTGATTTGTGAAGATTAACCATATGAAGAATATTTTGGTCCTTGATTTCATAAAACTTTCATTATGTCTTTTTTAGCTGTTTCTTTTCTGATTTGTGGGTTGCATTATAAAGAATATTTTAATATTTTAATCTAGTATTTAGAAAATCTAAATTTAAAGGATTATTGGAATTTTGTTTGTCCACTCTGCATAAAATGTATTTGATGTTTCTTGATTTTTACATTTTACAGCTATTGCAAAATGTAGACAAAACTTTGAAAAGGGTTATTCACTACAGTCATAATTGCTGCATATAGGTGCGAATTTGCCAGATAAAGACAGTTGCAATAGGCTGCTACTGTCCCAGTCACGTCTTTATAATGAGAATATTGTCGCAGTTGCGACTTTATTATGGGAAAATTGTCACAATTTTAACTTTAAAAAATTGTCGCGACTTTACAATGGGAAAATTGTTGCGGATTTGCTATGGGAATCCGCTGTTTGAGAATTTGCACCTTAGTGAATAACCCCTATATTGCACTGCATTGAGTTATTTATATCTTTAAAGAATTGTGTTAGCAAAAGATCAAGCTTACCGTTGTCACTTTAATTATTTAAGGGTTCTGTTTCACACTTGTCAAATGAAGGAGAAATGATTCTGTTTAAAGAACTCCGCAGACAAAGAACTGGCTAAGTACTACAATGCAGAAGAAAAGAGACAATTATTTTTTTGAAATTTTTTGCGAAACAAAATAATTGATAAAAAAAAAAATTGAGACATTTGTAATATAAAAATTAAACTTACATTATAGAAATATTAATTACAAATTGAACTCAGATACAAACGTAGGCATGTAAAAAATACAATTTCCTGATTGCATGTGTAAAATGAAAGATACCAATGTTGTTTAATTCAAATGGACGAAATTTATTAGAATCGGAAATTACCGATATTGCGATATCGAACGGTTTTACTGATATTGCGATATTGCTACCATCGATATTGGAATTTTACCGATATTGTGATATCAGAATTCACCGATATCGCGCGATATCGAATTTTGGCTGAACCATTGATTTCAATGGCAGAACGGCCAAAGTATCGCTAACTCGATATTGGTAAAAATATCGATATCGCAATATCGATGATATCGATATTGCGATATCGGTAATTTCCAATTTTAATAAATTTCGCCCTTTAGAACCAATCTCTGGCTTATCCTTACATTTCAAAGCCTAATGGTTGGGATGTTTAATACATTTGTGGGTTTCTCCTATTTTTTTACTTCTTTGGTATTACGATACCAAGAAAAGAATTTAAAAAACTGCATTTGTTCCTTTCTAATCATGGGTGAATGTCTGGGATTAAAATCCATTCTAAACAAAGTTATGAAGGTTTAAACTTCTTTAATCAAGGTTCTTACTTTTCCAGGAATTTAAATGCTTTACTAGACAACACTACAATGACATAGGATACTTTGGATATGGATTTGGAGTTGGCTTGGCTGTAACTGGATTTATTTTACATGAACGAAGTTTTCTATGGGCTGAAACACACATTTCTTCAGATTGAGAAGCTGACATAACAGATGTGGATAAACTGACTGGGAGTTAAGGGCACTACATTTTTGTTTACATCTTAAAACTCAAGGTCTTCTGTGAGTTGCAGTTTCACAGAATTTGCAATTAAACCTTTCAGGGATGCTTTTCAAATAGATCATCAGTTTAAAGGAGGCTAACTATGTACACTTGGTGCTGCATAGGTACAGCTAGGGTAGTGTTTCCATCTTTCCTGTAGAAAGTTTACATGCTGCTAGGCTGACAAAAACTTTCAGCAACTGGTTGGTGCTTGTGCTTGTTTTAATGAAAACATACAGTGAGTGATCAGAGACAATGATCCTTTTAAAGCCCTGTGCAGAGGATGGTGACATTCCTTGCTTAAATTCACATAAGGCTGGAAAATAACCCCTTAGATCATGTCCATCCTCAATCTTGCTTGAGAATGGGTAAATTACCTGAAACCACTTTTTCTTGAACTGGTATGCCATGACGTGAAAAATAGACCTTTTTATTTATAAGAAGACTTTATACATCTTTGAGAGATGCTGTACCATTATGTATTGTAAGGGAGTAGTGTCTGAACAAAGATATTTTGCTCCAATTGTAAAAACCTATTACTGGAGTTCAGTCCGGGCTTTACATATAACTCAGGTGCTGGCTAGAGCCTAACCTAAAAGGCAGCTATAGAAGCCAGAGTTGGGATTGGTAAGGTTGGAAGCTGGTGCTGTAAAGTCTTTGTGAGAAAAACATGGATCTGTGGGAAAGTTTGTGCCCTAGGAAAGAGGTCATGGAGCAAACTGTGAACCCAAGGATATAACCAAGGAAGAGAGAAGTTATTCTCTGTTATCTAACTAGAACTGTATATGTTGCAGTACAAACATCCAGGGAGCTATTATTTGGCAGTATTGTTTTGTAACAAAGGAGTTCAGTTCTGAAAGTTGTGTTTAAACTGTTTTGTTTTGCCAAGAATGGCT
>WMED01025719.1:0-10961 GCA_019650415.1 Pipa parva
GCAAATAACTGTTGGTGCCTAAACTGTTCCTTTAAGCTGGAGCTACCAGCTAACATGAGAATCCCTGCTACTTTCCATGTTTCCTTGCTTAAACCAGAAGTTAAAAATGAATACTTTTTTGTCTTTCCTTTGCCTGATCCAGTCCTGATTGATGAAAATGAAAAACTTGGCTCCACTATGTACATGACTTGTTCGTAGTTGGGAATATAGCCAATCAGTTTTAGTCTACCAGAGAAACTGAGTCAAGACTGAAATGCTTTACTCCAACCTTGCCTGAGCAAGGAGTTACACTGCTGTAATCCTGCTTGTGGATTTGAGCTGTATTCACTTGAGCTGTAATTACTTGAGCTGCATTCACTTGCAAGGAGTTATCTTTTTGTGCTTCTTGAGTTCCTGTTGCATTCCTGCAATGATCCTTGGTTTCCAGTTCCCTGTAGTGTTCCTGGACCTGTTGATTCAGTGAATTCCAGAGTTGCCTGTCTTAGATACAGTTCAGCAGTTCCAGTGTTCTGTTGTTCCTGTTCGAAAGTTAACCAGAGCTAACTTTGCCATAGTAAGAGGATCCACATCCAGTGATGTAACAAAAGGAACAATTATAATAGTATATTACTGTTAGTGGTTTTACAATCATTTTAATAAAATCTGTGATTGAACAGGGAATGACGATAGTGTGTTAATTTTGCAGAATCCTGAAAACAGACCAAGCAATTTAAATCTAATTTTGTGGATTTATAAAAGTAACCCAACATCTAAAAAAATTGATGGGAAGCCAATTCAATTGAAGGGATTGTTTATCTTGAAAATAATTCTAAGTTTGCATTTAGTCTTCACTTCACTTGCACTTTTTAAATTCTTTAAACATTTTTATTCATGTTTACACTTAATTGTTTATTTTTACTTTTCAATGTTCTTCTGGTTGCTAGGGTAAATAACCCAGCAACCATCCATACAGACTGAAGGAGTGATAGTAGACCTATAAAAAATAAATATAAAGATGAAACAAAACATAGTAAAATATTTCAAAATTAACAGACAAATTAAATAAAGATTGTCTTAGAAAGCATTTACCTGTAATATCATAAAAATAATTACATGGTGAACCACTCCTTGAAGCAATAGTAGTCCATATGTAACCAATTTTTTTCTACTCTTCATCCACAAAAGGTTTATTCATGACAACAGAATGGTGTCTTCATATGTTACTTTTACTATGATGCTATTTTGTTGTTTTATTTATTTTGCTTATTTATTTTTGTCACTTCCACTGCATGGAATTTGTCACTTTGTGTTTTCATTGCATACACCCAACTGTAAACACATACACACTTGGGGGGGTTATTCACTAAGGTGCGAATTTGACTGTCAAATTCTCATTTAGTGGATTCCCATAGCAGACCCGCGACAATTTCCTCATTGTAAAAACACAACAAATTTTTTAAGTTGAGATGGCAACAATTTTCCCATAATAAAGTCACAACTGCAACAATATTCTCATTATAAAGACGCGATTGCGACAGCAGCCGCCTATTGCGACTGTCTTTATCTGGCGAATTCACACCTGTACACAACAATTCGGACTTGGTCTCATTGCACATACACACACTTCAGTTCATTGCAGCATCCCCTTCTCGTCCATTACTATCCCTACACCACATAATTTTATCTATTGTGAGCATAATCTACTAACATTCTTCTTTTCTTAGAACACTACACAGCATCAGAACAATACCTTCTGTCTAAAACCCTTACAAAGCCATCTTTTTTTCTTCTCAAGTAATCAACCCTCAGCCTCTACCTGCAGATAATGCAGCCATGGAGTAGCAAACATTAAGATATCGCCAATGAAGAAAATTGATAGAGGGTTAGGGTTAGATTAAGGTCCAGATATCCAGATCTGCTATTATCACAAATATTAATTTGGTTTCCAAGCAACCAACCTGCACTGGCTTTGCTAGGTGAGACTTAAGACAAGGATATCTAAAACCAGATTAGATAAAAGGTTTTAAATTAGATAATCTTATAAAAAATGTTAATTCATAAACAATTTTCAAAAATGGTAATAGGCTAAAAATAATATATAATCTCCTGCAGTAAACTGTCTGAATTAATGGGTAAACTTCATAAATTCTTGTGTACTGGTATAATTTCATGAAACCATTTAAAAAAGAAATTGTTATTCTTTATTTTAATGTAGTTCATTAATAAATTCAAATCCATTATGCCCTTCATGATGGCATTATTTTAAATTACTTTACAGTTACAGTTGAAAATGAATACTTCTTGAGAATCAAACCTACAAGTTGCTATTTTGTTTATAAGGTGTAGAAACAATTGGACCCTAATGTCAGCTTGCCATAGGCTGGCATTGCCCTCTACCTTTATCCTACGTTTGTGTATATGATTGCAAATCAGTAGGTTTGAATAGGAAGGCAGCCCCTCCTCCCATCATCCCCTCCCTTCGTCCACTGATTCTGCATCCCACTCACATCTTTCATAGAAGAGAGAGGGAGAGCAGAGTCTGCATTGTCAAGAAAAGAGGGCAGCGAGTGTCAATTGCAGGCTTAATTTGTACAGGGATTCCTAAGCAAGAAAACCGTTTACTCCACTGTGGACTACCCAAACCAGCTATATTTAGGAAAGCAAATGAGGAAGTAAGATGGATCTAAAATACTAAATGCTGGAGGTAAGTAGCTTCACTGCAAAAATGGCTAGGAAAGAGGTAACAAGGCAGTCTTCAAAGAAGTATTTATAAATAAATGGCCAGTGCTGTCTAGCTCTGCAGTTGTTTTATTTTGAAGGGATGTGTGAACTGATGGAAATCCACAGGTTATACAAGAAGTATTGATATAACTATTTAATTGCTAGAAAAACTGTTATCATTATATGGTGTTACAGTGAGGCCATTCCCAGAAAAGGATGAATTTAAGAGAGGTTTTATTTGAAGGCTTGGTAGGTCTATATGAAAGGAATGAGCACAAATGATTTATTTTAAAATAACTATATAAATACAAATGTATCTGATATATGTGATAGTACTAAAACAACTTAAAGAAGAAAGCTGTGACAATCCTATAATATATTAATCCATTAATTAAATGCTAGAGATTTGCAAAAATAATTGAATGTTGCTTAGCTTCATGCATTAATTTTTAAATAAATGCATCTTCCTTGATTGTAAAGCCCTGGGTTATAGCTGATGGTCTGCATTTGTTGCTGATATGTACATTTCCTGATGAGTACATATGTGTCTATTGAGGTGGTGCTGCATTTATATGTTAGGTAATATTTTGTGAACAGTGGTATATAACCTATGTGTGCCATTTGATATATCAGTTTCTACTAATTCTATTCATCCTTTTATATTTTGGGATTTTTAAATAGTTCACATCTTGTATTAAACCTGTTTAGGTTGCAAATCATTTATTCTTGTGATGCGTATGTGACTGTGATTTCTTGTTCCATGTTGTTTTCTGACACATGTTGCAGGCCCCTGTGCTAACGATTTCATAGAGAAAAGTAGTATATTGTGAGCTGATGTGCTACGTTTGGAAAATAGTTAGGGATTATACATAGTAATACCAATTTATTTCTTTATATAAAGATGATTATGTAAAAGCACCTAATCCATTCAATCCCGAGACATATCAAATTTATCTCAGCCTTGATATTTAACTTTCCACCTCCATAAATACATAATAAGGTTTTTTTTTTGGTAAAGCTCTCAAATTATTAAAATAGATATAGTATAATATACTGGTAATAATAGGTTGAGAAGACCTCTTTAAATATTTGTCATTTTGTCTTGCTGGGTTTATTTTTAATGGGAGTAGCTGAATATATTATCCTATGGTAATGTTCTATTAGCAATTGATATCCTGCAAGACTGTTCTCTGAATCAATTTTTTCTTATTGAAGATGGCATGTGCTCACATGTTATCTTTTAAATCTCCATATAAGCAGGTTGACCTCATGCTCTCTCTTTTACATGCATCCATTTTACTGGCCCATAGATTATTCTTTCTTTTGTTTCAATGAAAAATATTATATTAGCCTTATTTTATTATGTACATATTATTATAAGCTAAATGATGCTAATATACACTTGTATATGTGGCATTAATACACAATTGTGTTGGCTCTCCGTGCCCCTCCAGGCCTTTATTTAATGGCAGTTTCCATGGAGATGGCACATTTTCTATCACAGACTCTACTGACAGGTTCAGTGTTTCCTCATTTCTTTGTAAGACAACAAAGCTTGTGTACATTTTTCCACTGTAAAATTCACCAGTTCTGTCTTATCCTTTGTATGGAACTGGAAGAAATCTTTCTCAGAGATTTCATGTCTCTAAGGACATCCTAATCATTTTAATAAAAACATTTTCAAATTAATAGTGGGCACATAAAAAGCATAGACTTTATACTAGGTTTTACTAATTACACTATATACACATTCATATGTCTGAGAACTTCAGGAGAAGGCTGGAGGTTAGCTTCTCCTACGTCTTACAGTGGGAAAGGCTTGTTTATACAGACCACCAACAGCAGGGCTATCATGAGTATTGCTGTAGGACCCAGACAGCCAGGAAAAGGAGGGGAATCCAGGTAGTCACATGTAAGCTCCTGACAAAAAGATTTTAACAGTTTAGTCACCGACAAGGCAATTCTTCAGAATTCACAGGAAAAAATAAAATCATGCATGTGTTTTGATGGGGAAGTAGGTGAGATGCAAATACAAATATCATGCATGTAAACAGTGAAAACTATAATATAATTCACTTCTCCTTAGTAATGCTGTCAGGTACATTGTGTGGAGTAGTCAGTCAAATAGAAGTAGAATGTGAAGTCATGCAAATTGATGTGAAGTACAGTGACATCATCCTCACAAAATCCCTTACTGTATATAAGTGAATAATACATCTATTTCTATGTCACATTGCCCCTAGTTCATGTTGTCAGTACCTGTTCTTTCTCCGGAAAAGTGATGCAAAGGGCTCCATATGATTGGTTGTCACCCTAATTAGATGTGTATTTGCCATATCACAGAGTTTGCTGGATAAGGGAACATGGGGAAGTTCTGGTCAAATCAAATTTCAGAGCTATATGTGACCATTCAGACTTCTGTCAATAAGGTCCTGCAGAATGCAAATGCTTTAACTGATAGATAACTGGAGGCTGGATTGATCTCCAGGGAATTTTACCGATTGGGAATTAGGAAGAATTTTATTTCCCTAAAATGAGGATTATTGGCTCTTGCCTTCCTCTGGATCATTGCAGAATAATAGGCTGAACTGGATGAACTAGTGTACTTTTTCAGCTTTATAAATTATGTTACTATTTTAAAGCACATTTCTAAATTATTGTGTTGTGATTTGTAAGATATCTCTATCTCTCTAACAATCTTCTTCCAGTTTTTCTTTCTAACCCGAAAACTTCTAGCCTTACCACATTCTCCTTTTCTGCATTAATCGCTTTTCCAATTTTAACACTCTAATTGCATGCACATCTACTTCTACTTTCACTACACACGCCAAAAGAATCAGCACAGTCTACCAGTCTCCCTCACATTTAGTATATTGCAAGCTATATGGGGCAGGTACCTCCATCCTCTGTATTCAAGTTTAATGACACCAAAACATTATGTACTAAGTATAATTGCCATATATCTCCTTGCTATACTGGTATCAAGTACAGCTATACATAAATGCTGTCAGAAAATCTCATCGCTGCCCCTTTGAGGTGTAGGCCGGAGGTGTTGCTTATGTCAGCTAGGTATTTCCTCTAGTGGGAATTAAACTAGGAACCTGCAGAACTCCATGTAGCAGTTACACTACAGTACTGCTCCATTTGAGCTTTGATATGTAAGCCTTTGTTTTTCTGTGTGTGCTGTCCTTGGTGCTGATCTATGACTTCACATTTGTGAGTGATTTGCTCAAGTGCTTCCTATCATCCTCCAGGCCTTGAAATATGAACATTTCTTCCTGTCTTTGCCACTGAAGTTTTCATTTGTTGTTTTCCATGTTTACTGACCTTGGCTCATTTCTGACTTATCTGATGTTATTTTTCTGGAATCCCTGACTTTTGGCTTTGTCTTGTCTGTTCTCCTGATCTCACCCTTTTGACTTTGTCCTTTCTTTATTATCCTGATACCTTGGTTTGGTTCTTGCACATTCCTGTTGGGTTGTTCTGGTGCCCTAGCATCCAAAAGGATGTTGGTCAATACCAGAGCACTGGGGTTTCTGTCCCAGCTAGTTGTGCTGCTGGTTCCAACTTGGGTTCAGTTTCCGGTAGTATCCTTACAAATACATAGGTATTCTAGTCAACCAAAGTGGTGGCAACAATTAACACAAATAAACCTACCATTATTGGGTTATTTATCAGGTCTTTCTACTGCAGATTTACTATGCAAATGCAGAGTTGTGTGTACAAATCATCAAAAAAAGTTCTTAGGGTTGGGGTAGTCCAGCATCCCCAGTTTGCCTTACCCCTTGATAATGCCTTAATCCCACCCAGTTAATGTACATGTCCATTTATTAGTTCACCTACATGTGTAGCCAAAGCCACCAATGTAACACAAATCATGTCACTAATTGCTGCCCACCACTGACTGTATATTCTGAAGAAGCTTTTCTCTCAGACCATTGAAAAAAAAAATTTTCTAAAAAAAAATGTCAAGGAAAGGCTAATCCTGATATGGAAAACCTAACAAGTTTGCAACATTGGCAGGGAAGGAGGATGTCAGTTCAGGTGTAGTACTGCTGCAGCAAAGCACTTCTATGCACTTCTTTTGACAGCCAGGGGCTTGTCTGCTCCAGTAAGAAAGAGAATAGGTTATCAGGGTAGGCAAGACATGTACTGACAGTGGGTGATTCATTTAATTGGGGGACAGATAGTGTGTCCATCCTGACACTCAAGTTGCACTGTAACAAAGCAGTGCTTGCATGAGAACACTGCTTGTTACCTCTGTCAGATGAATGCTGGCAGGTGTTGCAGAGACATAGTTCTCCTGAGCACTTCTGGGTTGGATCAGCCAATCCGGAGCCGATAACATCACGAATGACATCAGCAGCAGCTAATTCAAAAAGCTGAGCACTGCCTTCAGCAGTCTCTATCATTAACTAATTAGTATCAACCAGAGGAAGGAAGGATCCTTTTTGTTTCATGCATTAAGTTATGTTCAGTTTCAAGTCTGCTTAAAGGGATCTGTTTCATGTAAATTCTGTTCTAGCTCTGTTCCTGTTTTCTAGCATCCTGTACAGTGGAGTGTCAGCTCTTCAGTAAGTCTCTACAGCTTACATCTGTCAAGTTCAGCACTAGCCAGTTTGCAGGGTTACTCTGAGGGCCGTGACCTGGGAGGTGCCTTTTGCACTCTGCACCTGTACCTGAGTCTGCACCTGTATCAGAGTCCTGAGTATCCTGTTCCTGAGTATCTTGTATCCAAGTCCTGAGGACCCGAGTATCCTGTTCCTGGAATACGGGTTTGGGTTGCTTCTGTTTCCCCCTTCGGCTGCCCAGTTCCCGTGGCATCCTGTATCTGAGTATCCTGTTGTAGTGTACAGGAATATACACTATTAAAATTGATATAATTTGTGGGAAAGTATTTAATATTCAATCCAAGGTTCCCTTTGTGTTTACACCCTTTGGGTATGAAATCAGCCCTATTTATGAGTAGACATCGCCATCTACTGGAAACTGTGAATATTTAATACGTATTGATGAGTCATAGGCTGGGGTCAGCTAGAGTTTATAAATATCTTAGTGCAGGGAGTAATGTGAGCTGTGAGTGGGAAGTGTTGCAGAGAGAAGAAAACAGCATGTAGGGCTCAGGAGAGAGAACCCCCTAGTGGTGCTGGGACTCATGGCTGAGGAACCCAGGTTTGGGATTTAAATATCACTGCTTTACATCTATGGATTATAACCTGCCAAGATTTTTTTGATGTATTCATGGATGATACTGTGCCTCTGGGAAATATATTGTATAATGTGCATATGTTTTTTAGCTGAATTTGGAATTAAAGTTTGGAAAATGTTTTGAAAAAGCATCTGGACTGCTGAGTGTCTTTCTCTACCAACTGGGATACTGCACTACAAGGTTAAAGGACAAGTAACCAATTGGAGGTACATTCCTTTTATTTCATTTTATTTTTTTTGACTGTAGTTGACCCAAGAGGTTTTAGGCCTGTGACAGGACTAAACACACTACACCCTGGGTTTGGTCTCGGCACTGTTCCTGTCTGAACCTGCACTTGCCTGTTCACTTGTCATGTTTATTGGATTTTGGATCCCATTAAAATGCCTAGTTTTTTTTTACATGTTTCCTGCCATGTTTGTGTTTCTTGTCTGGTCCAGTCCTAGCCTTCCCTTCCTTACAGAATGAAAGAACCTCTGTTGCCAGAGGTCCCTTCCTTACATGCACACATTGTGTTGATCAGGTTGATTAAAGAGAGGAGCTGGTGAGAACCCAGTGGTTATGGTGGACACTGGCACAAATGACAAAGTTAGAGGTAGATGGAATATCCTTAAATGTGATTTCAGTGAATTAGACTGTAAGCTTAAAAAAAAGGACCTCAAAAGTAATATTTTCTAAAATACTACCTGTACCATGTTCTGCTCTAGGAAATCTGTGGATCTCATAAAGTAAACAGGTTTTTGTCAAAAAAAGCTATTTATGATCATCTTTCTCTTCTGGTACAGAAACAAACAAGATAGAGAAAGGAAGATCTGATATAATAACAAAGGTGCAGTTTGGGGGAACCTAAGAAATAGTGACCATAATATCACACATTTCCACAGTGGGATTTTTTTGTCAAAAGTCACTAAACATTTATGTTCACAAAAGGCTAAATTCTTCAGCTTAGAGATGCCTTTTCTCACTGACTGGGACAATGTTCTTAAAAATGTATAAATTCTGAATAGGATATTTTTAAAATCTGGACTATTCATTGTGAGAAGTACAAAACATGTGGGAATAATAGAGCTAGAAATAAGAGAAAACTCATGTGGACAAAAATGTAATGGGGGCAACAAATAGCAAAAAATAAAGCATTTGGAATTATAAAACAGGTAGTATAGAATCACTACAAAGACATAAGGTTCAAAATAAATGCTGAAAAAAAAACAGACACATTGCCAAAGAGAGTAAAATAAATCTCAAAATATTCTTTCATTGTTTAAACAGAAAAATGTGTGAGGAGAAAGCAAATTTACAAAACAAATTTTTCTCCACCAAATTAACAATGGAATATGAATTGTCAGGTGAAATGAAGAGAGATAAAGTAGATGCTTCCTTAAATGTTGCCTGCCTAATGAAGTACAGCAGTGTCTAAACAAGATTAAATAGACAAATCACCAGGTCTGGATGGTATACACCGTGGGATCTTAAGGTAATTAAGTACAGTAATAAATATGATATAATATTTAGGGACTATACAATGACAGAGATGGTTCCACAGGATACATACAGTATATTCAAAAAGTGAGCCTGGAAAATATAGACCTGTAAGTTTAACTATTGTGGATAAAATGTTTAAAGCTTTCTAAGAGATGTTATCCTGGATTATCTCAGTGTAAACAAATGTAGAACTCGATACCAGCATGGGTTTTTAAGGGGTCAACCCTATCAATCTAATCTAATTAGCTACTATAAGGACAACAGCTTTAGACTGGACCAGAATGAGTAACCTGATGTAATATATCTTGATATTTCCAAAGTATTTGATACTGTGCTGAATAAAAGGTAGATACATAAAATGAGAATGCTTGGTCTGGGGGAAAATGGGTGAGGGTGGTTATTAATGGTACTGTAAGGTGTCTAACTTACCTGTCTCACTTGCTCCAGCACTGGTTTCCTCACAGCGCTGGGTGCACTTCCCCTCTTCCCTGGCATCCGTGTCACATGTGCGCACTGACGTCATGGTCATGCACGTTGTGGTCATGCACTTATGATGCTGCTTGGCATGGTCAAATGACAGGATCCCTTACTATATAAAGGAGCCTGCCAGTTGTGTCGGAGCCTGAAAATATGACTCCAGCTGGTGCTCCTGGGTGTGATTCTTAATCATAATAAAGTTTCTGGTTGGACCTTGTTCCTGTTTTCTGACAACCCTAGTTTGCTGCCTGCCCTGACCCACTGCTTTGGACTTTGACTACGCTTGTTTGCTGCCTGCCCTGACCCTTTGCTTTGGACTCTGATTACACTTGTTTGCTGCCTGCCCTCACCTCATGATTTCTGCTGCCCTAGCTCATCTAGTTCATATTCTGGTCACAGCCCTAGGGGTTGCGACATGGGTTATCCTGCAACTAAGCCCTAACCTCCTTGCGGGGGTTCTAGGTGAATACCTGAGTAGCCTTAGACTCTGCACCTTAGGGTCTGCACATATTTGCCAGCTATGGTCCATTGTGCTGCTACTTCCTTCTCCTCATATCAGTCAGTACCAGCCGTTACAGTTACATACTCACATTGGGTTTCTGTTACTAAGCAGTGGGGTCAATTTTGGGCACTGAATATATGAATATATTTATTCATTATTCTTGATAGAAGAGTGAGACTTAAAGTTATGAGCGAATTTTGCCCAGGGTAATAGTTCTGCCCAATCATCCTGGGATTCAGAGACAAAACATCGCAGGAATTGCTCTAGGGCCTGATTCACTCTCTCTGTACTACCATTTGACTGTGGATGGTAGGCCATAGAGAAATGGAGATCTATTCCAGCAGATTTGCAAAAAGTTTGCCAAAACCGAAAGACAAACTGGGAGCTCCTATCTGATTCGATCTCTTCGGGAATTCCATGCAGGCGAAAGATATGTTTAATAATGAAACGAGAAAGCTCTTTGGCAGTTGGGATATTCTTTAAGGGAACGAAATGCGCCGTCTTGGAAAAGCGGTCTACGGTCTACGGTCCCATCTTAGATGGGAGTGGGGATGGAAGCACAGAGGGGCAGGAAAGTAAGGCAGTGAGCTGGGT
>WMED01025722.1:0-10960 GCA_019650415.1 Pipa parva
CCGTGTAGTAACAATGAGAGTTTGATTGAGACCATGTAGTAACAATGAGAGTGTGATGAGGCCGTGTAGTAACAGTGAGAGTTTGATTGAGACCATGTAGTAACAATGAGAGTGTGATGAGACCGTATAGTAACAATGAGAGTTTGATTGAGACCATGTAGTAACAATGAGAGTGTGATGAGACCGTGTAGTAACAATGAGAGTTTGATTGAGACCATGTAGTAACAATGAGAGTGTGATGAGACCTTGTAGTAACAATGAGAGTTTGATTGAGACCATGTAGTAACAATGAGAGTGTGATAAGACCATGTAGTAACTTTAATATAAAACAGTGGTAACATTAACTCTAGTCAGTGTAAACAGAAGATAAGAGCAAAAATATGCTGGGATGTAGGGAATGGAATATGCAAGAACATTTGTGTGTTGTTAACTGAATATTAGGCTGTTAACATTTAAAAATACTACCTTGATTATCATATATAGAGCATGGAAGTAATGCATTAATTACCTTCTGTTATTGCAAATCATGACAAGTACACGTGGACCTTGTGTAATGTAATAGGTACATTTATAACAAATAGGAAACAAGCAAACAAAACAATAAAACAAGTAAACAAATATATATATTTATTAACCACAAATGTAACACTTCCTTTCAGTGAATGTGGACAGCTATTCTCAAAGCCATAAGAAGTTTTAGCAATTAGTAATTACTGAAACAAACACTTGTGAATGTGAGTCACTCACAGTCGGGCACTCCGTTATTATGGAGAATACTGTATTTATCTATGTAGAGGCATCACTGAGAATAATTTATTATGGGGGTAGGTATAGTAGAAAAGCTTGTTGATTTCTATTCTTAAAGCATCTGCCTGAAATGTTTCTGTGAGTTGTCACCGGAGCTGGATGGGATGTCCCATAGGGCCAATTCAGACAGAAGATTCTGTGCTTCTTCAATGTATTTATTTCCATTGTTATTAATGATAAGTAAAACTAGAGCACTCCATCTGTAAGTCTTTTTTTTCTTTTAAGCATTTTCTGGCTTTGTTCTAGTCTGTCCTTCAGACAAGAGGTCATTAACGAGCAGGGTATGTTAAAAGCACAGAGGTACGGTAGTGAGGGGTTATTTCTATCTGCCTGCATGATTTCCTCTTTTAAGTGGTAGCGATGCACTCGTAGTATGCGGTGAGGTGATAATGAGAAATGGGATTTTGAGAATGTGATGGACTTGTCAATAAATACGACTTTCTGATCTGCTTCAAGAATTGTAAAAAGCACCTTGTGTACATTTTGAATGAAAAAAGTGAACTGCAATTCCTTATTTACCTCAAAACTAATACTAGTTTAGGTTGTACTAATGAAATAAATGTTTATGTAAATATATATGTATTAAATAATGTACCTTTATACAGCGTTTCTCTCTGTCATCTTCCCTGTCAGTCTGACTTTTCTTTCCGAAGTGTCGGGAGGGCGGGACTAAATGATGTTTGACATTATAGCTCCTCCAATCACATCCCTTAAATCACAATCTAGCAGGGATCTGATTGGAAGAGCTATAAAGAGGAATTCACCATAGTGCGAAGTGAGGTCCAGATCCTTCGCCTCACTTCGCACAGACTGTTATGCGCTCGCTGATGTCCCGTACGCGGATATCAGCGAACACTTTAAAGGGATTCCAGTCTTGGCGAGACCACTCGAGTCGCCTCGCCGAGACTGGAATCCCTTTAAAGTGTTCCTTCATTGGATTAAATATTGATATGGCTTCTCCATTTCAGTCAGAGAGTCAAGGAATCTTCCTGTTTTCTTCCAGTTTGTTTTGCCAATAACCAATACATTTGCCATATTTTGAAATTGTCCGGACAGTTGAACATATTTTTAAGATCAAACAAATCTGCATGTAAATAATTAGAACATTTTTCTTGTTCATACAATGAAGTCATAAATAACCTGTATTCAGTATGGAGATTTGTCAGTGTTTGGTGACATAACTGTATATTATCAAACTGTGTTTGAAGAAGTTTGCTCATCATTTCAATGGGGTTAATATGTGCTTAACTCAGTGAAGCGATTTTCAAAGTTAAGCTCTTTAATTCAGTCAGATACTGTAAATCGAATAGCAAATCTTTATTGAATTCTTTACTGTTTGTCAAGATGGTAAATGTACCTCTGCATTATGCATTTACTTGGATTCAACACATTTTAGGGTATGAACTAAAAATTCTTCTTTATGCTAATTCATTTTAAGGTGAACTCAAAGTACCTAATTTTGCATGAATGTCTCCCTGGCTGACATACCTATAAAGGTTAATAGCCAAATGACGGAAATGTCATTAGTATCAAATACTTAACAGTAACAGTATTTTGATGGTATTAGATGTTATTAGCATCTTCTCAGGGTTTTCCTCTGAAAGTAGCTTTAAACAGCTGATGTGAGGAACCAACGATAATCAAGTCAGCTCAGCGTAGCTTTTGGCCAACAATCCAAATATCAGGACAGTCATTCAAAGTCCACAACTATCAATGATAATTAATTTGCAGCTACGTCTTCTAGCCTAAATACATAAAACTCTCTGGCTCTGAAAAGGACATTGAAAGGCAAAAAAAAATACTTTAAATGTCATGTCTATAATAAATGCAAGATTTATTGTGTGATTTTTTTTAAACAAATTATTTTTTTAAGTTTATTGGTCTTTCTGGGGCACAATATTGATATGTACTATCTAAGAACTAGTTTAGATGTTTATCCAGTTTTTACATTTTGGGAAATGTGTAGTTTGTATTATTTGCAGTACTTGTGCTACTCAACCGAACCATGTTGTACAAAATTAAATAAAAATTATATGGTTATTTTTTTAGATTCTAGACTCTAATGGGCAGGCCTTTCTACCTGATAATATAGAATATGATGGTGTGTCATAAATAAACTTTATTTATATAAGTTTAATAACAATATATCATTTTCGGTTACTGCATTGTATTGTTTAAATCTCAGGCCAATGGAGAACACTGAACCAAACCTGCTCATTAACGTTACCAAAGGTCCTGTGACATCGGAGCAGCTTGTTCTCAGTATTAGACCTATTATAATAGAGTGTACAATGTACTAAACAACTGCAGTGATACTTTGTAAAGTGAGAAGTAATATAATGGGAATGTTATAATAATTAGCTTTGTAAAATAATGAACCACATTTACAAGCTTAATATATAATAGGATGGGAAAAACTTTCAGATGTTGAAATAAAACTACTTGCTTCGCCTTGTCCAGCATGCCAGCTCTTTGGCAGACGCTGTGAACTATTTTCAGCGTTTAATTGGGATGTGCACAAGAATAACATGTGTTTCTTTTATGTACAAACACTGAGGAGCGAAGAGGTCAACATAAAGTTCCACCACCGGCTCTAATCTTGTATATAGTAAATGGTCCCTCTCTAGCAGATTCTCAGCATGTCATACAATACACCCAAGCACTAATTGCTTAAATATGGCTTTAGTTTTATAATAATTACCATTAAAATGCTTTATATTGTTAAGCTTATGAAACTGGTCCTGTTTGTTAAATATGGCTCATGTAGCAATTTGGGGTTTTAGAAAGGAAAACAAGAAAAATGACATCTCTAGGGAAGGAAGACTTGGCAAGTCTACTAACAGTAGTGAAATAATGAGATATGTCTCTTTAAAGGCACAAGTTGGGCGGAATTTACTAAAGTCTAAAGATTTCTTTCTTTTTACTTTTTTACCTGAAAAGTTAAAAAAATTAAGTTTTTAAGCTTTTCAACCCCCTTTTCACCCATTTTTTCCTTCAATTTTTGGATGATGTGAATGTGACATGATAACTTTATTTCCTGAAATATGTCTTAATATGTAGTTAGGGTGGAAGTTAATGTTTTATTTATTATTTCAATTTTTAAATTACATGACCTAACATTCTGTTATAAAATATATTATATTATTATATATATTAAACAATAATGACATTTGTTTGCCTTAAGTCGCCTTTTACTAGTTATTCACTACATGCAATTATAATTTGATGTATAATTTATTATGGCTGTATATTATTAACTGAATAACCTTGTGTAAACCCATCAGGGATGGTAAAACCTTTGGTGTCTCTTGACCATGTTTGGAAGAAAAAATGTTGTCTTGGGCCATAATTTATGTGACCTCACAAAACCTACAAGACCGCCCAAGTCTGTAAATAAGATTAGCGCTCATTTACAGAGCCTATAACAAGGCTCGACTAACTCGGGGAATTCACAATAGTGAGAAGTGAGGTGCGGAGTCTTCGCCTCACTTCGCACTGACTGATATGCATTCACTGATGTCCTGCATGCGGACATCAGCGAGCGCATTAAAGGGATTCCAGTCTCGGCAAGGCGTCTCTTTTGGTTTCGCCAAGACTGGAATCCCTTTAAAGCGCTCAATGATGTCCGCGTGCAGGACATCAGCGAGCGCATAACAGTCTGTGCGAAGTGAGGCGAAGGATCCAGACCTCACTTCGCACTATCGTGAATTCCTCCCTATAGCTCTTCCAATCAGATCCCTGCTAGATTGTGATTGTGCAAAGTGAGGCGAAGACTCCGCACTTCACTTTGGACTATCATGAATTCCCCCTTAAGGTGTAACTACGACAGTAATTAACAAAACCACTAACTTTAAAGGAGATACACATTTAATACAACTATTTTTATTGTTTCAGCATCCCAAAACAAATATTATTTTATATATTGTTATTTAACCCTTTTAAACAAAAGTCAGTGTGTGATCAATGTAAACTAAACTCAAAAGTGCATGTGAAAGAGCAAGAAAACGTATGTGAAAATCTTGAAATTTTATGGTTTTCTGAATTAACTTGTCATAAAATGTGATCTGATCCTCATCCAAGTCAAGCATATTGACAAATATAATGTGCCCTAAATAATAACACAAAAAAAATAAATTTTCTTTCAGGTCTTTATTGAACACACTCATTCAACATTCGAAGTGATAGTGGAAAAAGTAAGTGAATCCTTGGAGTTAATAGCTGGTTGACCCTCCCTTGGCAGCAATAACCTCAACCAGGCATTTCCTGTAGCTGTGGATCAGACCTGCACATCGTTCAGGAGGAATTTTAGCCCATTCTTCCTGGCAGAACTGCTTTAGCTCAGTCATGTTCCTTGAACGCCTCATGTGTACAGCTCTCTTCAAGTCAGTCCATAGCATTTCTATAGTGTTGATATCTGTGCTCTGACTTGGCCACTCCAAAAGGCAGATTTTGTTTTTATAAGCCATTCTGTTGTGGACTTGCTCCGGTGTTTTGGGTCATTGTCGTGTTGCATCACCCAACTTCTACAGAGTTTCAGCTGGTGTACAGACACTCTCACATTATCCTGTAGAATTTTTTGATACACTTTCGAATACATCTTCCCCTCAATGACTGTAAACTGACCAGGCCCTGATGCAGCAAAGCAGGTCCAAATCATGATGTTCCCTCCACCATACTTGATGGTTGGGATGATATTTTTATGGTGATGTGCAGTGCCTTTTTTATGCCAGATGTATCGCTAAGTGTTCTTTCCAAATAGTTCAATCTTAATTTCATCTGTCCACAAAACATTTTTCCAGTACTGTTGTGAAGTGTCAATGTGCTCTTTTGCAAACTTCAGGTGTGCAGCAATGTTCTTTTTAGTAAGCAGCGGCTTCCTTCGTGATGTCCTGCCATAGACACTCTGCTTGTTCAAAGTTTTATGAACTGTAGATTCATGAACACAGATGTTAGCCTGTACCAATGCCGCCTTCAAATCTTTGGCTGTCACTCTGGGTTGTTTCTTTACCTCATTGATTAGTCTCCGTTGTACTCTTGGGGTCATTTTGACTGGGCGCCCACTTCTTGGCAGAGTAGCCACAGTCCCAAATTGTCTCCATTTGTAGATTGTTTGCCTTACTGTAGACTGGTGAATTTCTAAAATCTTTGAAATCGCTTTGTAACCCTTTCCAGCTTTATGTAAAGCAACAATTTTTGATCGTAGATCCTCTGAAAGCTCTTTTTGGCGAGGCATAGATTACATACGTGTATCCTTCTTGTGTGGAGCAAACTCAAAAAGTCTAAGGGGCTAATTCACCATTGTGCGTAGTGAGCTGCGAAGCCTTCGGCTCATTTCGCACATGGTGTTATGCGCCCACTGATGTCCTGCACGCGGACATCAGCGGGCGCATAAGACCATGTGCGAAGTGAGCCGAAGGCTTCGCAGCTCACTACGCACAATGGTGAATTAGCCCTAAGTGGTTTTTATCAGTCAAAGTAGCTCTAGTCCACACCTCCAAACTTATTTTCTTAACAAGACTCCAGGTATGGTAACACCTGACTTCAATTAGCTTTTTTGAGATCATTAACTCAAGGGTTCACATACTTTATCCACTAGCAGTATAATGTTTTCATTGTTGTTCTCAATGAAGATATGAAGGATCAAAAAATTATTTTTGGCACAATATATTTGTCGATACGCTTGACTTGGATGAGGATCAGATCACATTTTATGACAAGTTAATGCAGAAAACCATAAAATTTCAAGAGGTTCACTTACGTTTTCTTGCCACTGTATATGCCTAAGCACATTAAATAAGAGCCGGAGAAGTGTGCTGAGATGAAGAGCAGCAGTAGTTGATTGCAGTACTCTAGGAATCTGTACAGAAGACCCATTGTGGCCACAGGATCCAGCAGAATACACAACCAGCAGGGAACAATCTACCTGTTTTCAGCTGCTGTAGAATTCATGGTGGTGGCATTTAAAAGTAGTAGAACTCCCACCGTGCGTTGCCTTGAACTATAGGGTTAAAGCAGTAAGTGGTAACAGTTGTAGGACGGATTCTAGAAACGACTGAGCCACGGGCTCAGCAATCAACCCAATAAACAAAACAAATTAATAATGTATTTCTTTTGCTTATGGATTACTATTAAATTAACAGTTTTATAGATGCAATGTTTACAAAGTGTTCAGATTATTTATTTTTTTTTTAAATAATCTGATGGTTCAAAGCTAATTTGAAAGTAGTATTAACTCCCAATATTCTCTGTCAGCTTTTAGCTGTTAAGTGGGAAAGGGAGTTATGTCATTTAAGAAAATTCAGATGGTTGAATGCGAGATAAACCTGCTCAGATAGTGTTACATTGTATGAATGCAATGCATTACTGAGGTTCAGCTAACTATACACCACTTTCTCCCAGACTCCCTTTCTGTGCAAGACTTCCACGCGTGCAATACAGCTGTAAAAGTGGGCTTTAGCGCTGCTTCATTGGAATGTATCTAAAGGGCTTTCCTGTAATCTTTTTGTCTTTCACTCTGTTTTTTTTCAGTAGAACATGCACAGCTATTTATCACTTTGTTGTTCATTAAAAGATGTAAAATAGTCATGCTATGCCATCTCTCTTGCCGCCTTTATAAAATGGACCATTTCCTCTAACTCTTTATTGGAATTACCCATAAAGTAGATGAGTCATTTATCTTTTCTTCAGTTTATTTGCCTTGTACGCTCTTCTCCCTCAGCACCATTTAGCCTTTTTTCCTACTTATTTTCCCACTTTTAGTGCATTATTTGGTAGTTTTATTCTCCTAGTATTGCCTCTATTACTGTATTATTCTGCGTATTCTTTCTGTGTCCAATCCTGTGAATCTGCAGCGATCTCCTGCTAACGGCCTCTTTCGTATTTTCATTTTTCTTTTCAGCAGGATCCTGGAGTAGGTGGAAATCTCCCAGCTGCCCTCTCTTACGTTGACAAGCACAATTATTCTTGTTCATTGTAATTAAATGGTTTAATTAGGCAAACTTCTTGTCAGCAGGCTGCAGTCATTGTTTTGCTTTTGGTGTTTCATGAGGGAATGAAGGCAAGACGTAAACTGCAAAAGATTAAGAAAAAAAAATTCTTCTGTTTTATATCTTGTCCTAATTATGAGCATTTTTACGCATGCAATCGTTTATTTGGTATGGTTAGAAAGTGGTGTAAATGCTTCTGTGTTGAATCCTTCTCCTTGACAAACAGTAATGCTGCTAATTATTAGCGTTATAAAAACCAAGGGTCACACACAGAAAACCTTTGAAGTTGATGGACTGCATTCCTTTCAGATTTAATACGCTCTGCCCCTACTAAATTTTTTTTGCCGCACTTGCCATTTAACATGTCACGCACATGCGCTGGGCACAGGAAAGTATGCGCCATTGCAGGTTATGCAAGTGCCTATCCTATGCCACTAACTCTCATGCTCCACCCTCTCTCATCATGCTCCTCCCTCTCTCAACATGCACTTTGCTGTTCTGAAGATATCTCTGTAACTGCTATTAACATTTATTTCTCCAAGTTCAAATGAGGAAAATACCATTTACAGTGCACATCTTATAGTCCCATCATTTTACAGAAATAAATGCTGCACCACTAAAATTTGCCAGTTGGGCATCCTGTAACTTTTCTTTCTCCCATGAGTTTACAGGCAGGTATTATCAAACTTACAGTATGGGGATATAACTGCTATCCTGCATTGTGACTGTTTGATAACTTACTGCTTTAAACTACTTGTACGGCGAGATTTTTTAAACTCAGAAAGAACGCTCTCGGTCTTTCCGAGTTTATCAAGCGAGATCACACATTGTTCTTTCAAGGTTTTTTTCGATCTTGAGATTTTCCAACTCTATTTTTCGATGGAAATGTAGTTGTACTTTACATTAGTAGTATGGCTTCCTTTTTATTGAAAAATCGAGAGAAAAAAAACTTGAGATCGAAAAAAGCTCATGAGAACAATGCTCGCTCAATAAAATCGGAAAGACCAAGAGCGTTCTTTCCGAGTTTAATACATTTCACCGGTAATGTGTAAGCTCCTCTTTGCTGTCCCATGGATGTCTCAGAAGCTCCAGTGCTCTGGGGTCTGCAAGTGACAGACTTAAAGGCCTCATGTTTGAGACTCATCCTTCAGCTGTAACCCAAGTTAGCCAAAATCTGTTAGGCCTTTTATCATTACCATTTAATCCTCGAAATGAATGTCGCATAATGTAAACTACCCTCCTTGTATCTGCAAGAAAATGTGTTTGATTTGAATTTTTTATATTAATCCACCTTCTCTGTGAAAAATGTAATGATTTTGACATAGGGAAGATTTAATTCCCCATAGCATTTACATTACATACTAGTTATTTATAATGCCAAAAGGGCGTTGACATGTAACACACATTCTTTTTAAAGTAAAATTCTATCTATGTATCTGTTGTTGGCTTGTCTGAAGATTGTTACATTTATTCGTTGCTTCTTCCATGTTAAAGTTAAATATAGATAAAGATTTCACGATTATTGGATTTGATGGTTTTCCCAGTTGTCTGCTGATTATCATACGTTACCTAGGGGAAACCACAGCATGAAATGGCAGAAAGTAATCGCTAAAGGGTCTGACAGTAGGCCATACTATGTGAGTCAGATTATGATGGTGAAATTAAAAAATGTAACTGGAAGAAAAAAAAGTTATTTCCCTTTATAAAATGTTTATTGCTATATATAAGAACTACCCCTTAGTTCAGGAATCAAAGAAAATCATAGAAAGTCACTCCAACTGTAGCCGTTGTTGAAAGGGGGTATTTAAAAAAAATCAAAGATCCAGACAGAAGTAAATATATTATTATATTTCTTCTAGTAACCGTTAGAAAAACAGGCCGACAAGAAATGTGAATACTAGTTATTGTTCATTAAACTCTTCTTTCTTAAAAGCCCCATTTTATTTTAAGCATGCCATACCCGATTATGATATAATTAGCATTTTTACCTTATTTTTCCAGTGATGTGCTATGCTAAAGACCCGTAAAACATTTTAAAGAACTGTAATTTTAGAATTACAGTTCATCAATACATCGTGTGGGAATGTCAACAGACTACCAACAACACTAAGGTAATTCAGTATAGTGAGAAGTTACCTCCGGATCCTTCACATCACTTCAAAGAGGTTGTTATGCGCTCGCTGATGTCCTGCACGCAGACATCAGCGAACGCTTTAAAGGGTTTCCTTCCAGTCTCGCAAGGCGACTCGAGTGGTCTCGCCGAGACTGAAATTCCTTTAAAGCGTTCGCTGATGTGCGCGTGCAGGACATCAGCGAGCGCATAACAGCCTCTGTGAAGTGATGCGAATTCGCACTATGCTGAATTACCCTCTAAACCATAGGAGTAGAGGGGAATGTACAATATGAAACCAGATCCTGCAGTAATAAAACTGTTCTGAATTAGTTGAAGCTTAGTATTATCAGCTATTATAAATTTGCCTTATTCCTGCTTTTCACAAAGAGACGTAAAAATATATATATGATATCTGATTTGGGCACATTTAATAAAGTCGAATTGCTTATCCCTATAAAAATGAATTTGGTTAGCTCTGGATTTAGTGACATCGATAGTATCGCCTATTTATCAAAGCATTAGAAGGCATTATCGCAGTGGATATCTATGTGTATCGATATCACCGGATTTAACGCTGTTCTGCATTATTTACTAAGATAAGTGTTTGTTTTTTTTGGCTATTTCTGTTGCTTCATATATCGCCACTCTCTGGGTGGCGTTATCCATTATTTTCAAAGGGGCTGTAGTCTGGAGTTATGGTTTAAGTGTAACATATCGATATACACGTGGATATCTATATCGATTTTGATACCTATATCCATCACCATAGATACAACAAGTACCACTGCGTCTACAGATATCGATATCGCTGGGATAAATGCATATAACGCTCTAGCAGTGCTATTGCCGCATAATAATAAATGGGCTACGGAGATACCATCCAATATCGCTAAATCTATGGCGATATCTGGAGATATGAGAAATGCGACTTTAGTAAATATGACCCATAATAACTTGGTGAATTATCACTTAGACACATGGTACATACTGTAAGTTTTGCACTGAATAGACACAATTGACGTAGGCACTAAACATTATGGGGGTAATTCAGGAA
>WMED01025723.1:0-10960 GCA_019650415.1 Pipa parva
GCAAGACAGTAAAAACACATAAAAAAAAAAACAATATAAATGCATATATAAACATATTAATGACTATATAATAAAAGAGATTTTTTGTTTTACCAAGGTAATACCTTAAACGACAAATACAACAAATATAAAAACAAGGAATATAGTCTGTGCGTAAAACGTATTATTAAGTAAAAAACAAGTAATAAATGTGGGTATTATAGTTAACATATTTAATATATGGTAGAGGCTATACCCTGCTCTCATACGGTTATTGACTACACAGTTCATAAAAAGCAGTTAATAAAAATGGATATGTGATTTAAAATGACTTCTTAATATCTGAGGATTTTATAAAAGTTCTATGTAAGAAAAAGGACTACAATAAACTTAGAAGGCAGCAAGGTCTAACCCTATGTTTAATCCATTTGGGGCCAAACAATTGCTTTTAAAGATTCAATCTTTCTGTCGCAATTTCAAAAACCTTTCACCTGCCATTAACTTGTTACTGATTTGCTCAATAACAAAACTCTTTAATCCTGTTGGGTCCTTATTGTGTTTCTCCAAAAAATGAGCTGATAGGCTATGATTTTTAATTCCATTTTTGATGTTTCTTACGTGTTCTCCAAGTCTTGTACCTAACCTCCTTTTTGTTCTTCCAATGTACAATTTTTTACATGGACAAATAATACCATATACCACGTATATACTATTACAGTTACATGAGGACATGATGTTAAAATTAGAAATTAATCCTTTTAGAGGTTTATTGATAATAAATTTGCATGCTTTACATTTAGTGTTCATGCATTTGTAGGTACCAACATGCCTGTATGGATTAGTTCTCAAAGTAGTTTTTCTTTTTAATCTGGAAGTGGCTATTTGTCCTCTAAGGCTGAGGCCACGTTTATAGATGAACTTAGGTTTGTCTGGTAGTTCTTTACCCAATATCTCATCCATAAGTAGAATGTTCCAGTACTTTCTTATAGTATTTTCTATCATTTTCGATTTACTGGAATATCTACTGATGAAACATATATCATGTCTTGGTATATTGTTTATATCTTTGTTATTCTGGGACACATTCTTGTAAATTAGTGAATCTCTTGGGATAGCATCCACCTTTCGTTTTACATCTGGTAATTAGTTCCTGATTGTATCCCCCGATCCTAAATCTTTCTATGAGATCATCAGCATATTTATTGTAATCAGTGGCCCTTGAACAATTTCTTTTTATCCTCAAGAATTGGCCATATGGGATGTTGTCTAGCCATTTTCTCAGATGGCAACTTCAAGCATTGAGTAAGCTGTTAGTATCTGTAGTATCCTTCGGCTTATTTAAGATGGTAAGACACAAAGGTAAGGTGCAGAGCATTATCAAGATTCATTGAACAGATGACACTGTGTATTGAACAAGTGCTATAGGCTGTTTAAGCTACTTTTGGGAGGGATGACATGCTACACTGAAATCTGAAGCAGAGAAGGATGCTTACTTTTATGTCTCCTTTGAAATGTATTTGCGCAAAACATTAAACGTATACACAAAGTGGAGCTATCACTAACTGGACTCTCTCTTTGCTCAAAGTTTACAAATGGTCATTACTGGAGAAACAGCAAATGAGGCAAGAATAATTGCAGTTGGTAGCTGATAGCAGTCAAGGCCAGTGGTTTACTCCAAAAGGCAGAAAGTGAGACAGCTGTTATGTAAGGAGAGTTTCCATAATGGTAGGTAATCTTAGAAAAATAACCTGCAAAAACAGTGTTATTTTTGTATATAAGCAGTGTAGTGCTGATGAATTTAAGTGTACAGGTGATTCCCTAATTTTACTGTTCTATTGTGTGCATAATTGTTGGTGCTGAAGACAATTTCATCTAAGTTATTTGGTGCATTACCATATATATTGGACTCAAATCTTGGACAGCTGTTATGGTCACTAAAATTTTAATATCAGCATAATTAGAAGAACTTACATTGCATCAGATTAAGGGGGGAATTCACCATTGTGCAAAATGAGCTCCGGATCCTTCGGCTCACTTCGCACAGACTGTTATGCGCTCGCTGATGTCCTGCACGCGGACATCAGCGAACGCTTTAAAGGGATTCCAGTCTCGGCGAGACCAAATAATACATTTCGGCCTAAATGTTTTTCTCTTTTTTTACTATTAAAAATCATTAAAAAATGAATTTAAAAAAATTATAGGGATACTCCTCTCTTCCAATGCATAATGTTGCTGTAAGTGTAAACTAACCCTAACAGCATTTGTAAAAGCAACCCAGCTACAAATGAATAAAAAAGCCAGGTAAGCAACATACAATTACAAAAGAGATACCATCAAAAGGGATACAAATGGCTAGAATGCAATATAATATATTGAGTCAAACACTTAGCAGTCCTCTGCACTACTCATATCTCTGTAATAGTGTTTCTGAGTCAATGAATTCTGGCACAGTCTTACTTACACTGACATGAATGGGCAGATAGGCTCTGAGTAGGGTAGGGTACTACTCAGTGTCAAGCTGTTTAAGTTAGAGGGTCTCATAAATAAGAGAAAGTATAATAAGTTTGTTTGTTTTGCAAAAAATAATAATGGAAGATTGTGTTTAAAAGGAGGATAATTATAAAAGCTGTAAATGTGACAGGTACTTAAAAGACAGCTTTGGATTTCATTCCATTTGTTATGAAATTTGTTAATTCTAAAGCTTAGTGTTGTACACTAATGGCCTTACACATAGTAGCTACATATGGCCTAAATTTGCACATCTAGTTGTTCAGACAATAAGTTGAACAATGGTATCACTCACTGAGGCAGGACCAAGTGGACTGTCAATAACTGCATAAACACTCCACGATGGGTCATTGGCAGAATGGAGAGACTGTTGTCTAGAACAGAACACATGGTAATGCCCATGTCAGCCAAGAAATCACTCCATGTCTACGGAGCTCTGTCTCTAACTGAGAAGAATTATTTCATAAAGCCTCAAATGGTATATTAGTCATGAATTAACAGCTTAGCAATCGGCTATCCATATTATTTACAAATTTATTCCATTTTGTAAAATCAAACTCTAAAACCTTAACCATTTCATTTTGAAATCCTTATTTTAATGTGCCCGTAGAAACATTTTTTAAAATTTGAAACAGTTGCATATATATAAATATATATAAATATAAATATATATATATATAGATGATATAGATATGATTTCTTTAAAGTTGAAAGAATTTATTAGGGATTGCTAAAGAATAGAAGAAATAAATGATGACAGTTCAAGGGTTAAACTTAACTTGAAAGTGAAAAGTCTTTCCCTCCTGTGCCCTGTATGTTTTTTATTTTAAGGGGAGACAGGAGGGGAGGGAAGGAGAGTGTTGCATTCGATTCCAGCTTTCTACTACGTTTTCCTCCTGAGGCACTAAAGTTTAGCAGCGAGTGAGGCCTCAGGAAGTGGGAGTGTTTTTGCTGTGTAGAATTGCATGGGGGGTTTGAGAGAATGTTGAATGAGAAAAAAAAAATAAACAGCTCATAATAGAGAAGTTTTCTTTCATACTGTTAAAAGGGAAGTGGATCAACCAAAAGCTGGAGTAACGTCCCAGGTCAAGTTTTCTGAAAAGTAGAAGAAGAAAGAAGTTTTACAGTTTATGTAGGGCTGCTATGTGCTTTAAGCACAGTATCCTGCTAATAGCTGAAAACTGGTTTAAGTTGGCCAGTCTATTAATAAAGCAGCACAGTTTTTTGCCACTATTTAAATCCAATATGTACTTGCCTTTTTCGGTTAGCATCTTTTGTTTTGACTAGGAAGTTTGATTTATTGTTTCATTTTGAGAACACTGGAATATTGTTTTCTTTTTTAATTTGAATGGATTCCCATTTTTGTTCTCCAGCAAATGCCCTTGTTTAGTATGTGTTTAATGAAAACCAATACCTGATCCCAGGATATTGAATTGTGGAGGCCTGCGGGTCTTAAACAAGGCAAGCACAAGCTTACTGTTCTCCAACGCTAAAGTGCAGCAACATTATGGAGGCAGGGTAACAAAACAAAATGGCTGGCCTTGCCCAAAAAATGCCAGTCACCCCAACAATGCCTATGGTGGAGAAGAGCACGAATATGCTACAGTGTGACTTGAAGACAGTGGGAAGCTGTGCAAGATACAAGTGTGTGAGTTTGAAACTGTGACTCTAGGAAAGCCTTGATGAAATTGGAGACTGGCAGCAGGAAGATGTAGTCCACACTGGATGTGTCTTACAATGATTGGTATGAACTTCAGCTTGCAGGAGCTGCTAATTAAATTTGAGCAGGTATCTAGTACATGTTAAGTAATAATATATTTTATACAGATTTTTTTTTAATTATATAAGTTTGCATTACATTTTTATACCTTTTGCTGACTGATTAGGTATATATATATATATATATATATATATATATATATATAGACAAATATCTGTCATAATATCTATTTTGTGGAAGTGTTGCAGTATATATGACTTTTCTTTTTCATGTATGCATTAACAATGATATTTATATCCATCAGTAGTTCTGCAACTGTTTTCATATGCCTCAAACAGTAATCGGCAACTGAACATTTAGGTGATGCCAGACTTATGATATGTGTTTCCGATTGCCTTTTTTTTTTTTTTTTCCAGCATCCTCACTTGATGACAGGGGATGATGGGATTTGTAGTTCAGAAAAAAAATTGTGAAAAAACTGGCATGTTTTTAAATGCTTATCTTGACATATGTTGTTTAGATTTGTTTAGTTAAAATGGGTTTGAATAGAGTATGTTCACTATCAGTGTGCTTGTTTTATGTCCAAAGAGTAAAACACATGATTTTGACCAGTTCTGTATGATAGAAATGATGCACAAAATCCCCCTTTCACTATTTCACTGTAATTCCCATTGAAACATTGTTATTAAATGTTCAAAATGAAGAAGTGAAACAACATTTCATGTATGTATGTATGTTTATATATATATATATATATATATATATATATATATGATGTACATAAAATTATGTTATAATCATGAGATCCAGTTATAGCTGGATAATAATTGAATAACTCTGGGTGAATTGAAATGAAATGTCTCATTTGTAAACAGACATTTCAGCACCAAATGTACACATAGAAATTCAGGACAGTTGGCTGAGGCAGATACATAGATATTTGAATACAACATGTGCTAAATAATTGGAAATCTGATTTCTTAACTGTTTCAAGTATTCAAATTTTAATGAAAAGGTGATGATAGTGCTTAGCCATCAAAGGTGTTGAAGTTTATTCTTTTAAATATTCCATGATGTGGCGTGCATAGAGTTTTATTACAAAATAGGGCGGGCTTTGATACAGTTACACTGAAGCATTCATTTATTTCCATTGTAATTGACAGAGTCTGAATCATAATGAGCATTTGCCTTCACAAGCTAAAAGGACTTGGCCTGTTCATGGCACTCAGCACACCTTTCACCTTGGCCATTATATTGCATGCAGAAGGATTTTTACTATGCAAGGATTTCAGCTGTAACCCACAACAAAATTTCAGACTCTGAATTCATTTCTCAGTCTTCTATGAGTTTAAATGTATTAATGCCTAAGTTCAAAAAGGTCTGTTACCTTGGCATTATGATCTATATATCAAAAGAACAGCTGACTAAGTAGATTTCCAATAGGATCACAAATATTTTTCCATTATAATACCTAGTTGCATAGTTTCTATTAATGTCTTTGTATTTACGGTAGAAAGGGTTGATAATGTACGCAATACTTGTAAAACTATCAAGAGAACTACTGACAAGGAAACAAAGACAGATTGGCTCCCAGAAGAAAAATGGCTTTAACAAATACTGGAAGAAATCAATGCAGAGACTGAGCAGAGAAGGTTGTCTGTAATTTAATCAAAACAATGTAGCAGAGATACTGCATTAAAAGCTTTGGTTTATCAATGGCATTTTCTTAAAAGAATACGTACTATAATTTAACTTTTTTTTAAAGCCATTTCTACTGTGCCACACCGAAGGCCAACAATAAATATATAAAGTATAAAATACTCCATTCTTTGAAATACTTGGATATTAAAAGCCATCAAGGAGAAATGTGACCTTCAGATAAAAGGCATAGGGCTGCAGGCCAAGTGCTATTATATAGATCAACAAATTTCACAATGACTTCTGAAATCCCTTATTATAAGGTGTTTGTAATACACTGTTGAAAACTGTCCGTGTTAAACTGTACCTTTGAAGCAATTATATTCCACCTCCAGGTTGAGATGGCTTATTATACATGGAAAAAAATATTAAGTATAGCGTACAAGTGTAATGGTGAAAGACTGACTAGTGGAGGTACATTATTGTAAGGATAGCAGTGATGGAGTGAGAGTGAGAGACTGCTGCGCTGACATGCCACTGGAGAGAATTACCAACGAAGAATCTGTGCTGCAGGGAGCTCCAGTACTGGGTGTGGGTAGGGCTATAGAAAAAGGGCATCCAGGGTGGGTGGTTGTGTCTAGAGAAAAATGAAATTCAGCTAAGCAAGGCTGACAAAGGCGAATGGATACTGGCAGAATTGGGGTGTGGGTAAGGGAGGTCATTTGAACAGAAACGAGAATATTCTCTTAAAATACATATAATGTGTATAAAGCATTTAAGTTAATATCACTGATTTTTGATAATCACACTTAAGATTCATATCAACATTAAAGACTAAGTTTGTCATGGCACAACATAATTGCTAGTATACTGTGACCAGTTTGCAAGACACTTTAGCTTGCCCTCTAACTACAACCCCCTGCTGTTATGGTGCAGTTTAATAGCAGGTGGAGGTTGGCAGGTTAGACAGCATTAGCACTAGAAAGTCTAGTTGGAAGGATTACATTCTAAAAGGCTTTTTGTAGTTAACAAATGCCTCATAAGAATGCAAGGCTCGAATTAGTAGGGTTTGTTCCATTTTAGGAGGCTGACGTTTGGGTGTTTTCTGTTATGGACTTATGTAATCAGAGCAGAAGCCCAGAAATCATTCCCTATTGTAACGGTGCATTTTGTTTTGATAACATTGCAGCTTAATTCTCTCCTTAAGGTAGACGGTTTCTTTATTTAAATGGCTGAATGTCTGTTTAAAGGTCGTATTTACTGTTTAGCTGTGAAAGCCTATTATGCACCATTCCCCTTTTTTTTTTTTTCTTGCTTTCCCTGTTGGTGCCCCAGCAGTGAGCTTGAAGGTTTTTAAATGTGTATAACCTTCCAAATTCTTCCTTGTAAAGTCATGTCAATCAAGGGTTACAACTGCATCGGTGCTCTGGATGCAAATAATGTCAGCTATCACAGAACATAGAAAAAGTTGCACTTTAACTAGACTGTGTTCACCTTTTCTTCATATTTTGGGTTATAGAGAGACTCTTGGCAACCAGTTTAGCATTTAATGATAATCAAAATTTAAAGATAATGTATTAAATTATTCATAATTTGTTTTGTAAACATTTATTTTTATTCAGGCACTTCACTCTTCCAGCCTGCACTTATTCCAGTGTTTGCTTGATAGGACAATGTACCCTAGCAACCAGAAGACTATTTACATTTAAACAGCAACAATAAAGAATAAATATTTGGATAAAAAAATGTAAAAATTTTATAAACTTTAAAAAAAAGATAAATTAAAAAAAACAACTTTTCAGTGGCAGGCTTAGCAGCCGCTATCATTAATGTGCGGAAATACACACATTTATTGGCCAGTGTATCATATTACATCCAGTGAATTAAAATATTGGCAGGTAGACTGGATGGGATTTAAACCCTTCTCTCTTGCTGCGCCTTATCTTTGGAATTCTATACCGCTCTTACTCTGCCAAGTGCAATCCATCGATATATTCAAAACTAAATTGTAATCTTACCTCTTGGAGCACTAGCAGTGGTTTTCATGTCTATATTTTATCTTAACACAACTACTCTATTTTTTATTTTTTTTTTAATTTAATTGGCACCTTTAGTCTAATGAACTGACACCTTGTTACTGCACTTGTAGCCCTCCTATCTGTTTATGTAAGTCTTACTCCTATTTAGATTATAAGTTCTATGGGGCAGGGTCCTCCATCCTCTTGTTTCAATCATGGTCTGGCACTTAGTGATTTATCTTCTTGATTACAGGTAGTCCTTGACTTACGACGGTGATCCGTTCTTACGCGGCGTCGTAACCCGAATTTCGACGTAAGTCGGATCATACGGTGTTATAGCGTGCAGGAGACTCGTTTTCCTCGTGTAACTGGGGTACAGTGTACAGAACTTGACTCTATTCTTCTGCCGCTGCACATAGTTGCACATATGTAAGTCGGAATGAGGCGTCGTATAAAGCGTTGTAACCTCGAAACGACGTAACTCGAGACTGTCGTAACCCGAGGACTACCTGTATATACTTGTAATTTACTTTACTTGTTCTTTGTTAAGCACTTCTCCCATGTCTGTATTATAATTGTATTGTTGGATTGTACAGTATTGTATTGTTACTGCATAACCTAGCGGTGCTATATAAATAAAAATGTACATGCATACATACATGTTGTTGTTGTATCAATAATTTTAGGAGGGGGAATGCTAAATAAGAGAACTAATACCTAAATTCTACAGCATGTTTAAAGATAAATGTGATTGCTGACGACTATTATCCTCAAATATTGTTTCAGGGTAATTATTGATATGTGTTTTACGATCCACATTTTTGTGATATGAAAATGCCGTGACCCAGCAGTATTATCTGCTGAAACATACATGCTTATGTGATACATTATACAGTATGTATAATTTTATTAATAAAGTGCCACAAATTTACACAGTGCTGTAGAATTCAGCAATACAAATAAAAAGACATGGGAAAAGTGCATTATTATTAAAGTGATGTGTTTGGAACTGCTTTTATAACAATTTGATTATCTATTTGCAACATTGTTCAGAGGTTGGAAAAGAAGCAATGCACACACTTTGTGGTTCTTTACATTTTGAACAAAGAAACCAGGGTTCCATGTAGCCCTTTAAATTAACATCTGCCCAATGCATAAATGAGTAATTTTATGTATTTCACTTCAGCTTCTCTGGTTGAAGTCCCTGTTTTCTGTCATGCATTTGCCTTGACACTTTCAGAATGGCCCTTCATGGCCCATTAAATAAGCTGATGGATGTACAATGTTCCACACACCTAATAAACATACAATGCACCAGATCCATTGAAGTCTACAGAACAAGGATATAGTTAAATTGCTCCCAGAGTCATTACTGCCAATTCCACCATAGACAGGTTCAACTGGAAAAATATATACCTTATGTGAAAAATAACAAAATTAAGGTTTGTGTGGTGCATGTGTTTTTAAGGAAAAAAGTAATTTATTTTTAACAAATTCTATTTTAAAATGATAAAATATTTGTTTATTTTTGAACCACGGATTGAGTAGACAGTTGCCTAAGGGTACTTTTGATAAACTCTGTATGGATGTGTATACATACTTAAAAATATGTACATTAATTGTCACAACTGAACCTTGCTTTACTGTGGCTTTTCCTTATTTGTTTTACAGGTATAATTAATTACTAATTAAACTGAATACCTCCCCCCCCCCTCCTTCTGGCACTCTGAGAACAGCTTTATTTGGCATAAGCTATTGAAATGTATTGCTTTCAATGCCAATGGTTATACCCAAGCTGCTGCCCTATCTACTATGTAAAATGTGCAGTTACTTTTTTTACAGTACTGTTATGTCATTAATTCCATCTGCAGCAGAAATGTGACATGGTATGAGGTTGTAGCAGATTTGTAAATAGACCTAAAAAGACCTGTAGTAGTTAAAAGAACAGTAATGCCAAAAAATTTAAATTACTTAAATGCATTTATAGTTGCTATATACTAAATCTGTGCTTCCAAAAAGCTTCTACCCCTTCTCCTGTCCCAGATTGTACAGCTGCTCTCTTCGTCCTTTCGCCTACCCCATACTGTGTAGCTGCTCTCCCCTCTGTTCCCCTGTCCCATACTATGTAGCTACTCTCCCTTTCAATCCTGTGAATTTGCTCCCCCTCCCCCTTTGTGGTTACAATTCTGATTTCTTCACTGTTAACGGACAATTGATATTATGATCGATATTCATTGATTCAGAGCAGTAGTTATTATTCCCCTATGTTTTCTCTGACTTGTCTCTCCTGACCTACATGTTGATTTATTAGAAATTGTACTTTGTGGACATTGTACGCATGTAACTTTTATTATAAAATGTAATGTTTAACACAATAAGAGCACAGTTTCTTTTTATTCCAATTACTGCATTTTAATAAACTGCATACAAGTAAGTGTTTTCAGTTTGATGTGGTTGTCTCCTCAGACCTCGAATTGTCTACATCCTGTGTTGTGGTAATCTAATCATGCTTTTTTATTTGTGGCTAGCAAAAAAAAATGTACAGAACATAATATAACCAAAGTATTACAACAAAATAAATATTTCCACATAATACCACATAATAACTACAGTGTTTTCAGGATTGTAATATATTATATTTTAGAAATTCCACCAGTGTGAAAGCTGTAATAGCAATAGTTTTTACCCAACCAACATACATTGATGTATGATATGAATAATGTACTGCTTTTTGCTTAACCATCAAGGAATGTTCTGGTCTTTTTCTACTATGTACTTGTGCACCTCTCTGAAATAATTTTCCTGATGTGCTGTCTCATCACATATGATTTTTTAAAAATTTATTTATATATTTTATTATTGTTTATACAGTGGTGCCAGATGGAATAAACTATTTAATAATGCATTTATATTAGTCATAGGCACATATGCTTAGAAAGCTACAATTGAGCACAGTATGCAAACCAGAAATGTAAACAAACAATACCTCATCTTTAATACACAATTGCCCTGAAAAATATTATGCAAAGCCAAATAACATACCGTATTTGCCGGTGTATAAGACGACTGGGCATATAAGACGACCCATAACTTTTCC
>WMED01025724.1:0-10960 GCA_019650415.1 Pipa parva
TTTTAAGTGGTGGAACTTGCACTATTGGTGACTGACTAAATACTTTTTTCCCTCACTGTACCTCCTACATGGCCCAGCCGTCTCTGCTGTACAGCTAAGTGCTGCAGCATTCCTCTCTTCCAGGGTCGGTTCTACTGATGGGTGATGTGGGCAACTGCCAAGGGTGCAATCTATTTGAGGGTAGCTATCGCCCATCACTAAACTCACCTCCAACAGCATTCCAGCGACGCACCTCCTTTAATGAGGTGAGTTGAATGTGACGGCGCTCCTTGGCTGCTTCGGGTGTTGTCAGCTGTATTCGGCAGCTGCCGGCAAGACCCAAACATCTAAGGAGTGCCGTCAACTTACCTCATTAGAGGATGTGCGTCACTGGAACGCTGTTGGAGGTGAGAGGGGGCGTGAGGCAAGGGGGGGTGGCGCGGGGCGAGTGGGGTCGCCAGGGGGAGGTCAAAGGGCGGTTCTGGTCCTATTGGCACCTTTGGTGAACCGCTTCTTGACCTCCCCCTGGCGACCCCCCTGCTCTCTCCAGTAATAATTCAAGTTCCTGCCGCTTACAGGAAGTTACATCTTTGCCGGAAGGAGGGACACCGTATTGCTAAGCGCTACAGCAGAGACAGCCAGGCCACGGAAGAGGTAAGTAAGAACAGGGGAAAGGAGGGGGGCGATCACCAAGATCATCCTCCTGCTGCGTCCTAGGCAGCTGCCTACTCTGCCTACCCCCTAGGCCCGGCCCTGATGACGCCACATTATGTACAGTGCAGCAATGACATTACATAATGTGTAATACAGTGCAGCAAAGACTCTACATAATCCCAAATAAAATGCAGCAGGTTCATGTTCATTTCTAAGATACTAAACAATATACAGAATGTTGTTTTAAGTCAAAAACAGTAACTTTTTTTGGTTACAATATCACTTTAAAGTATTTAATTTTAAATCACTGTAATACCAAAATGTGCAATGGGATCAAGTAGTTTTAGTATGGGGAATTGCCGAAGTATGTTGAATCTGAAATGATATATTTATATAAATATTTGTTTTATACAAACTTTAAGAAGTTAACCAAAAGACAGGAAATATTTTTTTTCCGCTGTGGTTAAATTGTTTGAGGTGATATATGTCACTCCTTATCAAAGACTAGTTATTTGCATGTCCCAAGAGTATTATATAGAGATCAAAATCAAGACATTAAAAATATTCATATTAAGTGTTTACCTAGCATGAGAGAAAAGAGTATTAAAATACTGTATATGGTCTTTGTATTTTGATTACCATGGGATCATTGATATATAGCTAAGACATTAACAAGTAAAAGACTGCTTGGCTGGGAGAGGAAGCATTGATACACAACTTTCTATCACTTACTAATTAACTATTTTATTCATCACCAGTATAAGGACCAATGTCCGTCACCATGTGATGTCACTAACAAGCTGCACACATTAGGGGGACCTAGCCACACTTAGCACACCCCATTCATTCCAATGGGCTCACAGTAAACAAAGCCCATTAGCTGTTAAAAAGATCACATTTCAGTCGTTTCTTTTTAACAGCTAACGGGCTTTGTTTCTGGCAAATAAAATGGCTAATATTGTAAGTTTTTCTGTACAAAAGTACATTTCATAGTTAGGTATAAAGCTACAGCAACAGGAAATCATGCTGTTAAAGGTTAACCTAAGCATGAAGATGGCTGGCATTCTAAATGCACAAGACTGATTATATCACGTCAGACATTAGTCCTCTACTTATACCTAAAGTCCACAACACATCCAAGTTTACATATTCAAATCAATTTATGTGCATCGTTTTATGTAAGATGATAATACACATAGTTTTATAGATGTCATCACAATCTTCTTGGAGGTGGAGATTCTAAAAGGCCAAAGCTAAAATTAAAAACACGGTCAAATAAATGCACATTATGTAGCCAGTTTGATAACTGCTGATCCTACATTTACTGATTCTGATCCTTTTAAATGTCATTAATCGATATTAATGACATTTCCTTCGAAATTACAAAGGAAAAAATAAATGTGCTTTAAAAATGAAATCTAATACTTTCTAGAAATCATTTGAAAACAAATGTACATTAGTTATAAAGGCATATGGGGCATTTTCCTTTTAACCAAGATATGGTGGGGTGGAGCATTGTAGGTAATATGGCTCTGAACTTTGTTGTCTCTCTGCACCAGCTGAAAGTAGACGAGCCCTTTTTTTTTTTTTTACTTTATATTTATCTTTGTTAATGCTAGTATGACATAAGAACAAGTCAAAGTGCTGCCACTGCTGTCATTGTTTAATGTTTAACCATATAGGTTACCAGAGAGCATGACCCTTATGACAACTGTTGGTTTAAACAATTCTGTCTTGCTTAAGGGAATTATTTTTCAGTTAACTTGTCCTGCTTGCTGGCTATTGGCAGAAACTGCAGGTTGCACATTTGGTTACAAGGAAAAAGTCCATAGAACTGTGACAGCATGCAAAGCATTAACCCCATCATGCCTCTTCTCATCTTATATTACCTCTGATATTAAAATAAAATGAAATTAAATTAAAAAAAACAAAGAGAAGGTCCCGAAGGATCCTGTCTCATAGAAAAACATTTCTTAGACATCAGAATATTTTAAGGCTACATAAATAAAATAATAATATACATAAGTAAGACATAAATAAACTAATAATAATAAATAAGATACTTAAAAAAGTGAAAAAGCCTGAACCCAGATTCAATAACTTAATTCACAATTTCTACCAGCCAGGTAGTAAGGCTGAAGATACAAGCCCAAGTTGCCTTGTTGCTGTATCAGGCAGTGATATAATATAATATATACTATATAATAATTACAATATATTTTATTTAACATTAAAAGCATCCCCTAGCACAGATAGTGATGTATGGATGGTTGCATGGATGCACCAGCTTGGTTGTAAAGGTATATATTATTATAATTTTATATATATATATATGCACGAAGTCCCTTACTAGTTTTAAGGCGTACAATGGGTGTTGCGTCATGAAGTAGCCACCTCATGAGGCGGGGTGACCCAGCATTTTGTTTTCGTGGCCCGGTACCGGGTCGCGACCCACCATTTGGGAAACGCTGATCCATACTATGACTGAAAGTTGGCCATCACATTAATTAGAATTTTCAAAATTTGTACACAGTTTCAAGAGATAATAACATTTTAAATTAAACGCACAACGACACTTTGGGTATTTATTATGCCTCAAAGAGAGAATTCACACAAGGTTTATTTGACTTTGCAACATGAAAAATATGAAAGTGGCAAACTGTTGGGTGGTTATGGTGGGGTTCCTGTAACTATTCTGGCAACAATTTCCTCAACAGCTTAGAAAACATGGTGACAAAGTTCTTTGAAATATCAACCATTAAAATAAATTTAAAAAAAACTAGGGACAATTCAGCAACAATACTTATTACAATGCTGGCAACAATACTGGTTAAGAAAATGCAGCAAAATGGTAGCATTGTCCTTTATGTGTCTATGTCCTTAATGTGTCCTTTTAGTGTCTGGTGCTCTCAGGCCTCCTAAATGCTTAATCTACACTACAGTCACCAAACAGCCCTTGGCTGGCTCACCACTTCCAGTGCAGACAATTTAACAACAGGTTTGCACAGCTTTGTTTCATTACCAATTGTCTGGGTGGGCAATTATAACTAGAGGGAGGAGTAAGTGGTATCAGATGAAGAGTAACACCATTGTGAACCAATAGCAAACAGAACCCAAGGCACAGAGTCTATGACACACCCAATCTTCTCCTAGGGCCTCCGATGGGAGGTTAGGGTTTGGCTGTGATGCTGTGCCTAGGTCGTAGCCTCTAGGATTGCAGTCCACGAGTGGTCAGGTGAAACACCGGAGATGAGCAGAGTGGTCAGTGTACAGTTTGAGGTCAGGGCTGGTGGCAAATGAGCAAGGGCAGGAAACAAGGTAGAAGGTCAAGGTAGGCAGAGTTAAGGTGAAAATGGGTCACAGACAAAGGTCATACATGGGAGATAAGGAACAAGGAATATCGCACCCAGAAACATCAATAAAGTCATATATTTGGGCACCAGCATTAACATCAGGTTAGTTTAGATAGGCACCTAGGCGGGAACGCGTCATCGACACAAAACACTGCAACTGCATATGTTGCCACTATAAGGAGATGTCCAAGGGAATTTAGGCACCAAAGAGCTATGCCATCCACGACCAATCCGCCTAAGCCAAGATGGCAACCACAACAAACGCTGATGCCCAACCACAGTGGAGGAGCATGGGTGAGTATTACTCCTAACACCAATATTGTAGAGGGACCTACACTTTCCCTATATATTATTATTGCCCTAACTGAGGTTAAACTGTTCACCTTTCTCCTTCTAGGGTGTACTCCTTGTTGGGCAGAGATATACTCTGGCTTTAACTCTGGTGCATCTACCACAGGAGCTATATATGTTTTTATTCTAGGTGCCTGTGGCTGTAAGGCCTTCTCAATCCTGGTCTACCTGCAGGGTCCATAGTCCAAGACCTCTACCACCGGCCTACTTGAACTATACTTCTCTTTGTTATTGCTATCCCCTCCTCTTCCTCTTCAAAATGAAGTCTCACTTATAAGTTTGTGGGACTTTACAGCGATAACAGGGGAATAGATGTAACTTAAGAATGTAAGACACTTGCATGACAGAGATGGCACAACAGAGATGGTTTCTTCTTACAGTACTTATCATAGGATCACCTACTATACAAGATAATTTAAACATTCAGGGCCACATTCTGAAAAGTCTGAATAGCCGCATAGAGGTCTGAATTCACGTGTATTCTCCACTTATCCCATGTTCGCTTATTGAGTAACCGCTGTGCAGTGGCAAATATGCAGTCAATTCAGGCATCTACAATAGTCACATTCTTACGGAGCTCTTCACATCTCGTGCATATTTTCCGCTTAATCAATAGTGAGAAGTGAATTCACTTCAATTTTAGTGATGAGACTCAAATTGTAGAGAGTGGAATCCGACAGATGAATTCACCATTTTGTGAATGAGGCCCTCAAACCCTTGACAGAAGCAGGTATAGACAGCTTAGGAATCAAACCAGAAGCCCTACTTCACCACCAAGAAGTCTACTACCCAGGCCCTTAACAGATACAGTCTGTGAATCTAGCAATAATCCAGTCTGAAGCGCCCTAATTTAGGTGGCTGAAGGTATTCGCTTAAAAATAGCTTTATAGCAAAAGACATTTTCTGTGCACACATACTGTGTCATTTGCTGTTTAAGAGTAAATAAATGGAAGATTACGCCTACATATGAGTAAATTTCAATCAAGTGCTTTATTCAGTATTTCCAAGACATTATAAAACTCCTTCAGATGTTTAGGCACTCCCACGTGCTTTTTCTTTTTGGTTGTATGTATTATTTCATTCCGTCATTTTTTACATTTTTTCAGGTTTGAAAGAAGCAAATGAATTTTTCAGTAACAATGTCATATGTTATATAATTTCTGTCTGACAAGATTCCCGTGGAGGGTTTGGCAAACCTTCAGAGGGAGATTAATGAAAACATATGGCAAGCCAATAACACCCAATAAATAGAGCTAATTTATTTAGACATGAAGAATTATATAGACACAGTCTGTCAGATATTACCAAATGGTATTCATAGACAGAGGAATGACAAATTCAGAGTTAATGACTAATTGTGCATATACTACAGATTAATTAACCATGCTTTAAAAGGCTAACTTTTCACTTTTTCTTTCATCTTTGTAACTTTATTTTTTTGTACTTAAACAAGCCTCCTTTGGGTCTTTTGATATAAGGGCAACAGAGCACAACCTCCCAGTTTATTGCACAGAACCATATTTCCTATTTACATGACATCTTATTTTCATATTCCGTGATGATTGGCTGCATTTATATGCAATGTATTCATCTATGCATGTCCAGGTAAGGACAGGTAGAGACGGACACAGGTTCAAAGCTACACAAACAGGAAGGTAAATTACATAGTTCTCTTTGTAACTCCTTTTCCGTTTGCCAAGTAAATTACAGATATCTACAAAATTGCTCTTTACCTGTGATTTAAATTTCTATCATAGACCATTCACTGTTATCAAGAAGAAAAAAAAAATGAGAATTCACTGGTTTAGATGATTTCTAGGGGAAATGTCAATTCTCAATTGGAAATTCTAAGAATTTTATGGTTCAACAGTTAAATAGGTTGGCATGACCATTCATTTTATTTGAATTTCATGATTGTGCTGAGAAACTAATATCTGACTGGAAGAAGAACAGGTGTTGACATCCACTAGCATATGTGATAGATTGTGAGCAGATACTGAATTCCCCAAGTCTAATAATTAAAACTAGCTATAGATGAAGTGAGCTTTCTGATTGAATGATTGAATCATTTGATTATTCGCTATACATATATCAATTAAAATGGTAGAGGACTACACTTTTAGCCTCCTGGTTAAACAATTGGAATACTTACTAGTATTGAGCAATGAGCAATTAGTTAGTGGACTCCATAAGCTTTCTGAACCAGAATTTTTTGAGCAGAATGATTAACCATGATTCAACCACATCATAACTTGATCTCTTGAAAGAACATAAAGTCTATCTAATAAAAGTACAGATTGTTAACTAGTTTGGTATAAATTGGCCTTATTAAGTGACCTAATCTCTATGTATATTAGTAGTCTATGGGCGGAACAGACACAACAGTGTAATTTCACTTTTGAAGCCAACCTCAAACAATCCTTTGGACTGTAGGATAAATGTTTAAATCACCCAGGAATAAGGTTTTGATGTACACAGCAATAAAATGTTTCCTTTATTAAGAAAACATTGCCCATAACTAAACATGGTGTGCTTTTAAAATATTTTCTAATAATTCCTCTTTTCAGTATACTTATTTTTATTTTATCTGTGGACAAAATGGTTTAATAAAGACCAGTGTTATTATGGTGCATAGACTGATTATATTGATGGAAAAAACAAATGCAAAAAATCCTAGTCTGTAACCAGGGTTACTTAAATTAAAGCTTATTTTGTATGATTCAACCACGGTGAAAATTAAATTATTAAGTGTTCTACTTGCAACACACATATGTAATGGGTCATGCTTACAATGTGATTGGATGTCATAATACTTAGTTTCTGAAAAGAAAATTATAGTTATGCAAATGGTTTCATTTTCACTTTTTATGGACATAGTGAGTAATAGATGCCAAAAAGTTTCTCTAATGAGCAGTGTCCTCTTTCACATATAATAGAGAGAAATGCCAACAGCCGATGGTAAGGACGTGGTGGTGTCATGACACAGTTCATGACTAACTTCTTTTTCATATGCACATTTTATTTAATTTATAATTGTTTTTCTTTCTTCTTTTTGTGTACCTGGGAAGCGATGGTTGAACCTAACCCTCCCCATTTGATCTTAATAAATGTCCAACCCTGGAATATATGGATTTTTGTGTATTCAAGACTTTATCCTCATGGAAGATATTAAGATGTTCCCATCAGCAAGTAGAGGATTTTCTTCTGTTAAATGGTATAGTACTTGCACCAGGATGGCCTGGACTGGAGAGGCTACTCATGCTTAACAAGGATAACTAGAGTACAGAATCTGTAAAATCATCCCTATAATTTAAGTTTATACTAGTTGTATTTTAATGGGATTTTTAATGCTTTTCTGTTGCTGCAGTTATACAAAATACCCCTTTTCAGTTAAAAAATGTAAGTTTATTTAGGAAACAATAGAATTGCTGCAATGTGTATTCCCATAAGAGCTAATAATGAGTAAGGGCAGTAACTTTTTGTAGCAGCTTCTGAGTTGCACAAGCAGCCAGTGTAAACAACCTTAACACTGTGAATGGCTGTGTGTGTGTGTGTGTGGGGGGGGGGGGGGGCGCAATATCACTCAGAATGATAGAAAAGTATTCGTAGAGTATACAGAAGAAAACAACTCAAAGAAAATTTATTTGCTTCACTGAAATATATTTCAGTTGTTGTAACACATTTACAAAGACAATTTGCATTTAATTATGATTAAGGTTTGCCATTAGAACAATTTAGTGTGAAAAAATGAGCTTTGCAGTTTTACTTGAATAAACCTTTATAAATTATCAGTTTAAAGAACTGCTAGTAATGTGCAACATAAGTAATATACTGTATATAGAAATAAAGTTTCAACTCTTGCAAAAACAAACTATCCATCTTATTAATAGAAAGTTGGAGGAGGTACACAGGTCAATAGTGAACTGTTTCTATAAATATTGCCTTCAGTTCTGCAGGTCTTGTTTCCAAAAATATATATTGATATCTGTTCAGAGGAGGAAAGCTAATGGTGGATGCTCCTGGAAATAAAATGGAAATGTTTCAAGACCTTAACATGTTCATCTTAACAGGTGGTACAATAGTAACATATAAAGGGGCACTATAGTGCTGATATAACTGCCCACATACATATGAAACTCCTTTATACCAAGCCAATTGCTAACTCAAATACTTAGAAAAAGTATTTAGTTCAGTGAAGAAATAATACTTGCCGTTTGTTTCCCTGATTAGTTCTAATGAGAACTGACATTTTGTCCATCCCCCGGTCACCCCCCCTCACCCCCCACCATTCGCTCTTGTAAATTAGGCAACGTGAGAAGAAAAACCTGCCTAACTGCTAATGGTTAAGCAGTGTGCTGACCTTTAGACGTCATCAATCATGCTTGTTTACATTTCTGCAGGACACGGAAAGCACCAGATTACAGAGGCTGGAAATTGGGAAAGCTAACTTGTGCACAGGCAAACACACATAACTTAGGCAAAAACACATTTCCTGGATCAGGAGTTTTCCAATGCTGCTTACTAAAGCAGCCTGCTTCACATGAAACAACTACTGGGGAGAAACTCTAATCATAAGATATAGTACTGTATATGTAAATATGTAATCTGACTATAGTTCTCCTTTAAACATAAAATAATATTATAGTGGGAGACATTTTTCCAAAATCGGAGCACTGCTGGGACTAGTTGAAACTGAAGAAATGGGGAGGAAGACTGAAAGGAAGCATAGGATGATAGACAGGGAGATAGGATAGGATGATAGGACAGACAGGATAGGATGATAGGATAGACAGGATAGGATGATAGGACAGACAGGATAGGATGATAGGACAGACAGGATGATAGATACAAGGAACAGTTTTTCTATTGGTGTACAGTGACAGAATGCAAATATCCAGGGAATTGATGCAAAGACATTCCCCCCCCCCCAAAAAAAAAAAAAGTTGTACACTTGTCTGGATATTTGCTTGTTGATGACAGTATATTAAACTATTCAGCACTTTATTCAGCCCTCCCAACATCAATTCTTTGATTTATCTAAGACACTTTAAAGGGCAAAATGTATTAAAGACAGATCTCAGTTTTTGTGAGTTTATCGCGTGAGATCTAGCGTTGTATCCACAAGATTCCCGTGAGAGTTTCTCAGTTGAGTCTTTCAATCTCAATTTTTCGATGGAAAGGTAGCCATAATTTACATTAGTAGTGTGGCTATCTTTCCATAATTTACATTAGTAGTATGGCTACCTTTTTATGGGAAAAATCGAGATCAAAAAACTTGCTCAGTAATCTCGTGGGAACAACAAGACGAGAGCGCTCTTTCCGACTTTAATACATTTTGCCCTAAGAGACTAAAATAGTTGTTAATTGGGTAGAAGGCATGAAACATCTTTTTTTTATTGCTGTTAGAATCTGTTTCAGCTTTCTGTATGATAATATAGAAGGGTTTGAGACAAAGTAACACATAGTGCATGTGTGTTTACTTTATTCCTCCCCTCAGTGTGCTTTAATATCTGATAGAATCTTTCTTTTCTTATTTATTTTTGATCTCTCTGTGTTTAAGGGGCTTTTAATGATGGTAAAGGGATGTACCGTGTTAAGAGGAAACTGTTGTGGTAAGGGTGATACCTTAATTGGCCAAATGAGTAAGCGGAGGCACAAAGTCTAAGAATCACTTATTATTCCAATGCATATTCTAAAAGGAAAAGCAAACATGCAAAACAATATGTATTGTTTCTCTTTGTGTTATATTATCTTTTCTCAGTTCCATAGTGTTGTTGGGTACAGATTAGTCTTCGGTGCAGATAAATGGCTATCCTAACATCCTGCTTGGCCTCTGTTGAATTTGAGAATCACCTTAGATTGCTTGTCTAAGTTTGTAACAGGGTCCATTGAATACTTTTTGTTTCGATGAAGGCTTTCACTATATTGTTTAAGATAGGCACAGTGGGACCTATTCATCAAAATGCTAATTTGACTGTTGAAGTGAATTTGTATCACTTTGGGTTGCTACGTTCTGATGGTTGGGAAATTGCTACTTCTTATTCAATAAGTGGTAGATTCCTTAAGCAAAGAAGTGATTTCTAGAGTAATGTGGCATAGTCAGTTGAACAGTAGTAGGAAATTTGACCATAAGACCCCTAGTGAAGTGAAGTGATCCTTGCAATGTCCCACTAACTGTATTAAGTCAATATTACATCCTTTCCTATGTCATCCTATCCATAGTTTATGTTGTCACTTGCTCACAGTCTTTATTGTCACCTTTGAGTGAGCAGTTCCGTTAGGCATTATCCATCCCTGCCATCAACCCCCTAGTTTTCCACTTTGACCTCAAACTAGCAGATTCAGAGCAGTATGCCTTTCTGAATTTGACAAACCCCAACTCTTGATGAATGACCAAATTACAGGTGTAAAAATAAATGCTAAGAGCTTTGAAAATCAGCAACTATCTTAAGCATCTGAATAGGATGCAAATTCACTATATCACAAAGTTTGATGAATAGGTGAATATGAGGAAGTGGTGAATGGACCTTTCTTATGAATAAACCCCCCAGGCATTGTTTACAAATTAAACCCCAAAATCAAAAAAGTTGGCACGTTGTGTAAATCGTAAATAAAAACAGAAT
>WMED01025725.1:0-10960 GCA_019650415.1 Pipa parva
CCTTCCTCTATACTCTATGCCTGCTGAAGTAGGGGGGACACTATCTTGGTGTTCTCCCACCTCCTTTCCCCATTCCTGTTTACCTCATCTCTGTGCCTTCTTTGTCTATTATAGTGCTTAGGGGCTAATTCACCATTGTGCGTAGTGAGCTGCGAAGCCTTCGGCTCACTTCGCACATGGTGTTATGCAGCCACTGATGTCCTGCACGCAGACATCAGCGAGCGCATTAAAGGAATTTCAGTCTTGGCGAGAACACTCAAGTCTCCTCGCGGAGACTGAAATTCATTTAATGTGCTCGCTGATGTCCGCGTGCATAACACCATGTGTAAAGTGAGCTGAAGGCTTTGTAGCTCACTTCGCACAATGGTGAATTAACCCCTTAGTATTTCAGCTATCCTCCCCAGAGCTTTCTTTAATTTGCTGTGAGCTGATCTACTATAATAGATAGAGCCAGGCCAGGGAAGAGGTATGCAGGGACAGGAAAACATAAGGGGGAGCGCCCCCCTCCAGAGGCACCCCAGGAGGCTGTCTATCCTGCTCCACTCATAGCCTCCCCCCCCATTCCACTGCAATATCCTGTCCTTGTCCCGGATATACAACCTGCATTGCATGTTTTTGTACTCATTCAAATTACTGATTGCACTTTTCCTTTGTTTTCTTCTAATAATTATTTATTCTTCTTTTATATACAAATTTATTGTACTTGTGTTTTATAGTGTATATTTATATATGGACGCACTTTAATTTCGCTGGTATGTATATATGTACAGTACTACTCAGTGACAATAAACTCATCTAATCTAATCTATCCTGCCAACCCCTTGGCTTGGCCCTGTTCTCCAGGTAGCATTCACAGCATTTGCATGAAAACTGACAGCTCTCTTGTAGGGCCTCTTTTAGTCTAATGAATTTTGTGTGGATAGGACAAACTGACTCAGTGTTTTCAACTATCTAATTCAGGTGCAAATACATTATTTGATTTGTTAGTCGTGATCACATGTAGACATTTTGTGATCCGGCTTTCACTGTCTGATAAACCCAATAGTTGGTCCCTAAGGAGTCTCAAATAATCTGCATGACGATTGGATATTTATGCATTTAGTTGCATGTGATTTGACACCAGTTTTTATGAAACTGTATGAAAATTGCAGTAAAATCATGTTGGTCTAATGATGCAATCTGATTTTTCAAGGTAGGCGATTGTCAAGTTTTGGAGAGGGACATTCCTAGGAGAAAACTTCTGTAGAAACTTGGTAGTCTGAAAGAGGCAAATACGACACAGAACTGGTTGCAACAATTGTAACAATCTTTAAACATTAACAAAACTCTATCATTGGCAACAAAAAAAAGAAAAATGAACAGCAATAAATTAATACAATTTTTATTTGAAATAAAAAATCAAAAAAATCAAAAATTGTTTTCAACATAATGTCTGCTTTAACACTTGAAATGTACAAAAGCACCTATTCAACCTAAATTTGTTAACACTGACTTGAGTAACATGGTGCTTGAATGTGAAACAGAGCTGAATGCACTTAATTAATTGATTTTCCTGTCAAAGGAATGTAGTATCATAGAACAAAAGCTCACTGTTGGTAAGTGTAATACAGAGAAAAGGAGGGGAGCTTTGGGAAATTCAAGCAAGTATTTACAGACTTGTTGTACTGTTACAACATTACATGAGATGCTTCCTGGTTTTATGGTGTCTTGAATCTCTTATTTAATACAGTGTAAAATACTGACAGTTTTATCCTTAAAAACTAAAGATGACAGCCAGTTTTACAGCCTAATGCATGCTGAGAGAATATAATTTGGGTTTCATCTTAGAACACTTAATTGCTCCAAAATTAAACATGTCTGAATAGAAAATTATAGACAAGAAAACCATTCAGGGGCTTGGAGAAATGAGAAAACTCCATATATCTCTTTGATATACTGGAAGTATAGTTAATTTATTTTTGACATGCCTTCAGAGGTTAATTTATTTTATCTGTGGAACAATAAGATGTGTAGGTCAAGATTACAGAATTCTATTTGTCCTGGATGCTTGATAAGGGCGACTTTTCTTGATAAACGTCCAACAACAAATAAATAACTTGAGGTAAATCTGAGTACCAGCTGACTGGCTTTTGGAATATTTCCAGGACTTTTCACAGCCTACAAACTCCCACCTGATTTCTTTAAAACCTATTTTAATGACTGTAGAACAGAGTGCTTATTAAATACAACAGTGTTAAATATGTACGCTCATTAGCTTTATTCAAATGGTTTTGCAAGTATTAACAATTTACACATGTATATTAAATACTGAATAATAAAAAAAAGTTCATATATGCGGCGTCATACTGGAATACATAAACCCACCAGGAAACAAGATTATGGGCCCATTAGCTAAACAAATTTAAATTTGTCTCTTCACTCAATACTTAAGTCCAAATATTTTATGTGCTCCGTACTGCATTTTTTGCTTTACAGTACCTTCAGGAACTTGCCTTGCTGGTGCAGTTTGAAACTCTAGAAGAGCCCACTGAGTCCTGGTTTAACTGATATAAAAGTTATCACTTGCCAAAGTCAGTTGGTTACAAATGCCTGTAAAGTATGCTTAACTTACTTTACTGTACTTTGCAAGAATATGTAAAAACTCTGTAAGCAGTAAAGATGTTTTGGACCCCATGTTTTACTTTTGGTTCTAATTCCATAACCATGTTTTGTTTTTGTTAAGATTCTGATTTTTTTTTGTAAAAGATTTTGATTTTTAGTTAATTATTTTTCTTTAAATGATAAAAAACAGTGTTTGCTTTTACAGGGCCTGGGTTATTTATTAGTTTTAAATATTCCTAAAGGACTGAATTTGCTATAAGCAGCAAAACCAAAGCCATGTAAGTTTACAATCACCACTTTTCAGTGTCACTCTGCTACAAACTGTTGCCGATAATCATATCATCCTCATTTCTGTTTTTGGGATCTGAGAATTTGTTTGTCTGTATGTATAATTTTATTTATTAAGTGCCACAAATTTATGCACTACTGTACAATTCAGCAATAAATATATAATACAAACATGGGAAAAGTGCATAGTGTATCACAAGGATACATCACTTTAAGTGCCATGCTGTGATTGACATACCCTGTCCCATAGAGCTTACAGTCTAAATGGGAGGAAGGCTTGCATACACAGATAGAAGGGAAATAAGAGCTTGCAGAACTCATTATTCATTTGCACAAGTGGTTTGATGGCATTCACCAAATTCTTCAACAGTTTGACTTTATAGCTCAAAACTATTTAACAGCTCTGGAATAAATGTTTCACCTTTTGAATTCTTAAAATGTTTAGGAATCATAAACCAGCCATAATGTTTTGGAATTTTTTGCAAGGCTTTTGCAACCTGAAAATCCTTACAATTTTTCACATTCAAATTTTTATTTGAACTTTAAATTATAGTGAAGTTTAAATACAACTGGGCCCAAATAAAAATCGTGTGTATGTTTCTTATTGGGTTTATTACTGTTCTTATCTATTAAGACTTAAGGGTGAAATTTAATGAAATTGAAAATATCGATATTGCGATATCGCACAATTTTTTTTATATCACGATATCGAAATTTTGCCGATATCGCCAATTTTCCAGCAATATTACAGAATTTCCATAGAAATAAACAAATTAATTGAATTTCAGTACTGCAATATTGACAAACTTCCAATATCTCGAAATCGGGACAAAATCGCGTGAGATCGGCAATATTGATATTGCGATATCGGTAAAAATCGTTCAATATCGTGATATTGATATTTTCAATTCTATTAAATTTTGCCCTTTAATCCTTTCAAATTTAAAACTGCTTCTAACTGACAGTGTCAGATTTGCTCAGACCAGAGCCCATTATCTCGTTACCAGCTATAAAAATGTGAGGAATATTAAAAACCAAGGTTTAGACTTTTCTGTTTTTTCTTGCTTGTGCCAAAATAGATTAAACAAAAAATACGAATGTAAATTATTTTCAGTAAACATCAGCAATTTTCTTATGTTTATCTAATTGGTTTTCTTCATGGAAGGTTAACTAGCTATTGATCATTAAATCAGAATTTCATTAAAGATGTCTGTTAGCTGTGTATATACATAGAACAAGAGGAAGAAAAGGGTCAGACACTGTATATGAAGGGAATTAAATGCAGATAGGCGATTTTGTCAGTGATACTGAAAGGTGGTGGTCAGGGTCACCAGGAACAGGAAACTAAAAAATATTATCCCAACTTATATCATTAGCATCTGTGTTATCAGATTCTTGAAGGGATTGCCCACCTTGAAGACATTCTTAGTAGCATGTAGAGAGCTGCATTCGAAGACAGTTTTCAATTGTTATCAAAAGGTCTTTTAAATTCCTGAAAATGTCCAGCTTTTACAGGTTGCTAGGTTAATGGACCCTAACAACCCAAAGATCATTTCAATGGCAACAAGAAAGGTTCTAAAAAATAAGACAACAATTAAAAAGATATACTAAAGACCAGTTGCATATTGTCTACCAATACCACTACCTACATCCTAAAATTAATTCAGAATGTGACCACATCAGAACACCTGTACATCCTATGGATTTTCCAACTAGCACTCTGCTAATTTGCAGAACAGTTTTAGCAGGAATGATTATTTAATTTGTCCTTTTTGGTTGGGCTCCTGCTCATATTTAGATGCTTTAATGACTAAGTAACATGCTGGACATTTTTAAGACCTTTGACAACATGATTACCCTACCTATCACCTCAAGGCCATTTTTACTGATTTTTTTTAACTGTAAAATGACTATACACAAAAGAATAAGATTACTAACTGTAAACTGAAGCCACTTTCACTGCAGATGTCTTGATTTTAACATCTTTGAGAACAATTTTCTCATTATTTTGTTTGATCTGTCTGAGTTGAAACGTATATTCTTAAAGCAAGCTCAAGAACTGAGTATCTGCAGTGCAAACACTGTGATTAGACTGTGGGAGGCTACTCTGAGTGGATTGGGAGAGTAGGAAATTTATAACTAAGTTCTGCATATGTGGTGCAGATATGTATTTTCAAATAATGTTTATTGCTGTGATAGTTTCCTTGTGCAAACTTTGAAGATACTTTCTCCTATAGGAAGAATATTTATGGGTGTATTTCTTTGTAGGACCAAAATTATACTTTGAAAAACTATTTAATGCCTTGCAGGATTTGCTTAGGCAGAATACACTGTTATGGAATACTAATACCAGGTCCCAGAAATCTTTCCACAACACCACAAACAGACTGTATATCTGAATGCAAGACAATGAATACTGTGTTTTTGGATATTGAAAATATTGAGTAGTGTCTATAGAACTACAGTATGTTCTGCTGTCTGGCAGAAAAACTTAATACACTATCACTCTGTGATTCAGAATTTTAGGAAAAAAGAGAAAAATCCTTAGTAAGGTACTATTTATTAAGACTTTAGGGGGGTAATTCATGATAGTGCGAAGTGAGGTGCGGAGTCCCCGCCTCACTTCGCACAGATTGATATGCGCTCGCTGATGTCCTGTACGCGAACATCAGCGAGCGCTTTAAAGGGATTCCAGTCTCGGTGAGGCAACTCTTTTGCTCTCAGTTCAGCAGGCTCTATACGCAGTCCAAAGGTGCCCTAATCAGGAGCCTGCATTTCAGGGTGTTTATCTTTGTAATTGCATGTGACAGACACTTTGTCACATTCCTCTCCATGTTGGCGGGGAGTTATTACTTTGCATAGTGAAAGCTGATCCTCCACGTCTTCTCCAGAAAGAATATCAGCATTCATGTTTTATCTATTTGGATGATTCTGCACTGCATATAAGAATGGTTGGAAGGTTATGTACCACCAGGTGAGTGTTGGAATTCTATACTTCATGGAGTTTTACCTACTTAAGTAGGGCATGTTCAAGTTACTAGGGTGAGCTTTCTTCCTACCAAGTAGTACCTGACGTTAGGTTACTGATTTGGGTGACTGATTTTTATGAACTTACAGAGCACTTCTCTTTGCCTGCGTGTGCACAGGTACTTCTACTATTGACTAAGCGAATGCGACTAGGTGAACTGCTCCGAATTCACCTGTTTGATTTTGCCATTTCAAAGTGGGGAATTGAGATGCTGATGGAAGGGCTCCGGTGTTGCCTAAAGCGACTATTAATTCCAAATAGACAATGGCGACTGTGACTAAGTGACCACATGAACTGGGGACAAGGTGACATAGAAATAGATAAAATATTCAGAGAATAAAGTTAGTGGGATATGATGATGATATCAGTGCCCTTCACTTGTCGAGTTTGCCTCACTCCGCATGTCTTTTCATCCTTCTATCCACCTGACTATGCCACACTACACATATGACAGCACTTGTCACTGTCTGCTTGTTTGACAAGTGTGGGGAAGATGGTATTCGGTGGGCTCCTAGTCAAAAATACTACAGTTTCCATCATTTCTGAGAGAAGAATGAGCCTTCTTTCTTCTCAGTCATAGCTACCCATGCTAATTCACAGCTCTTTTGCTTGCTACTGATGGCCTATTTCCATGGAATCATTGTCCCTGGGTGCTTACTGAGATTTTCCCTCCACTCTGATTATAAGATGTCCATGGCAAATAAGGCACTATGCTTTTAATTTAATAAATCCTTTAAAATCAATCCTCTCCAGTCTAAAACATCTAGCTGTTGTTATACTAGCTCTTCTAGAATTATCTGACATCGTGCCACAATACAGTACAGTTACTTATTATATAGTAATTTCTTGCATACAGTACTAGTTTAAATGCATTTTTGTAATGTGTCTAGATTATATACTCATATACTAACGCTAAATTCAATAGATATAGTTACATACAAGAAGTGTGTGTGTATATATATATATATATATATATATATATATATATATACAGTATATATAGTATACATTTAATGTATATGTGATATACTATTAAGGCATATCTGCTTACTTTGCATAGCTAATACCAATAAAATTATATCCCGCCAGCATTCTAACCCATTCCTATTGAGTTTCCATGAGGTCAAGAGCCAGCAGCATTTCTGCATTTTTTATTAGGTGTTGCTTACATACTGTCAATTCAGTGTTTTTTTTTCTGTGTTTTTCTTGTATTTTTTACAGTAATAACCACATCATTTATTTTAAATTAAATGACAAAAAAACAGCATTGAGCCGTATTATTGGTAGTTTTCTAGAAAACATGGGAGAATTGGGACTGAAAAAACAACTTGAAATCTGACATAAAATGTTTAAATAAAACTAAAGGCATATATAATAAGAAATATTAGCAATGCTGACTTATTTCCACGTGCTTGCTGCTATTACTGCTTATTGCCAATGTGCAGTATAAAGAAGTGCCTAGTATTGTATTGAAATACTGAGCAGTAATAGTTGAGTTTTCTTATATTTGATATCAAGGTTTGACATTAACAAGTATACAGTATATTCAGGCATAAAATATTACAAATATGTACTTTAAGTTTTGTGTTATGGAAGCTCGTATCATTATACTTTTAAAGTAAAACATATCGGGACTTGTATTTTATCTCTGAAAATCACTAAATATATATCTTTTATGAGGAAAAGGGCTTTTCAAATACAATAGGTTATTATTCTCTGATAGAATGTGGTAAACCAGACAATATGAGCTTTGCAATTAAACATCAATGTAAAAGTGAACTTTAAAGAAAATCTGTTATTTTTTTATTTGCTATTAAAGGACAACTATTACCGCAAATAAATATTTAAACAGAAACCTCCTATGAAGTTACCAAAAAGAAGTGGAACAAAGTGCTGCCAACAGTGTCTTTTAGGGATAACAGAGAACCCAGCTGTGCCTAGATGTGCGTGAAAATCAGAATGGATGAAAAGATCACAGACCAAATTGATCCCATTGGCTGCACTTACTACCCTTGTTATAAAAATAAGAACAGTGGATTTATTCTGTATTAACACATGTGGGAGTTATTCACTAAGGTGCAAATTTGACAGTCGAATTCGCAAACAGCGTATTCCCATAGTAAATCCTCTACAATTTCCCCATTGTAAAGTCGCGACAATTTTTAAAAGTTAAGATTGCGACAATTTTCCCATAATAAAGTTGCGACTGCGACAATATTCTCATTATAAAGACAAGACTGCAACAGTAGCAGCCTATTGCGACTGTCTTTATCTGGTGAATTTGCACCTATACGCAACAATTCAGACTTTAGTGAATAACCCCCACTGTGAGTGTAGGCTATGTAGCCCTTTATATAACTATTACTCCAAACAGAAGGGCAAGTGATTTCTACATCCCAAAGAAAGACATCCCAATAAAACATGATATACTTAAAAAAAAAAATGTGTTGTTGATAATTTTGCCTGATTTTGCAATCTCTATTCCCATTTTTAAAATATGTAAAAGAGTATTTGTTTATGTAATGCCTTAAAGTGAGTGACTCTTGATACCCAATGTGTAGGACATGGGTTACATCCCACCCAACATGCAAAGGCAAGCCCTTACCATCCTGTATTACTCATATATATGTGGCACCTATAAAACCTGTTCATCTACATTAGAAAATCCACTGGCTGTGTATATACAATATATTTCAATATGATTCCCTCCATACTGTACTGCAGTGTTTTTCAACCTTTTTTCTTCAGGGGAACCCTTTGATGTAATAAAATTTCTGGAGGAACCCCTAGAAACCCTAGAAATTGCATAACGTGTGTGTCGTCATTGACGTCTACATACCCGACAGGTCACAGAGGGGAGGATCCAAGGCTGCGATCTCTATCTGATGTGTCGGGTTATTATGCTGTTTGCTAATGATGTGGTCTCAGTCCCTGCTAACAGTGATCACTGTCAGATCACTGTTAGCAGGGACAGAGATCGAATCATTAGCTATCGGCATCATTACCCGGCTCATCAGAGAGAGATCGATGCGGTCTCTCTGATGAGCCGGGTAATGATGCCGATCAACCAGTGTGTCACGGAACCCCTGGGTTGTCCTTGCGGAACCCCGGTTGAAAATCACTGCTGTACTGTAATATGAGCCCTTTAACTTAATTTACAGGTAATAATGTAAGGATGACTGATATAAGTGGAAATGTTTTCTATATAAAGTGTCTAGCAAACTATTCACATGCTTTTAAATTGTTGGTTTACAATTGATTAATTAAATCTTATCGTTGATTGCAAAACCAGTGTTAAGAGATGTGATATATTTGCATTAACAGATAAAGTACAAATCAGAAACATGCTACTTGCATAAATATATTGTCCCCTGTAATCTGATATTTCTGAGTTTTAAAGGTAAAAAGAATTCTCATAAATAAATAAATGCACAACTAGAGCACACATTAAACATTACGTTGATTTAATTTAATGTGCACACTGTATTTTCTGAGCCAAATTAAATAGAGCCATGTTGGCTTAAAAGATATTGTGTGTAAATTCAGCTTAATGATCAGTGTTTGCTCCAGTTTATTTTTATTTTGCTGCGCTGGATATACCCTAATGCAGGAGTGTCAGACTGTAATTGTAAGACTAGAGATGTAAGTATTCCTTAACATTTAAGCAAGCTGTTATATCCCCAAGCCCAGAGTGCTTTGATTTCATAAGAAGACAGATACAAAACTCCAGCACTCCTGAGTACAACGTCCTTTATTAGTGCACAGTTAAAACAAATAAAAGCAGGGCCTACGCGTTTCACGCCGTGGGCGCTTAATCATAAGCGCCTACGGCGTGAAACGTGTAGGCCCTGCTTTTATTTGTTTTAACCGTGCACTAATAAAGGACGTTGTACACAGGAGTGCTGGAGTTTTGTATCTTTCATCAAACCAAGTCGTCTGTCTTCTCTCCGATCACCCGACATTGCAAACACATCCAGTGGGGATTTGTAGCGGTTAGTACACTTTGGCTGTTTATTCATAAGAAGACACACATGGTTGCATCATAGGCCCCATCGACTCTAATATTCAGCCGCAGTCAACTTCACACATTGAGTGCCTGGAATCAGCAGGGGACTTAACATAAAGTGGTGGGCTGGATTTGGGCTGGGGCCTTGAGTTTGACACATGTACTCAAACTGAATGCAGACACTCTCCCAGACAATACTGTGGTGTTACAAGTAATTCATTATCATCATAATTTGCATTGCCCTTAAATAAGCGTCATTTTTTAAATAAAATGTCAAGCAGAAACCAGTGGGCAGGCTGAAACTCTGAAAGTAAATTAAGAAACTGGTTGTCCTAGTTGGCTTAACAGTTGCCTATAAAAGACAATTAAGACTCTATTACTGAAAAACATGCTATTAAAGTTAAGATTTGGGAAGAAATGAGGTGATTACTTCTTAGATCTTGGAATCTTACTAGAACTGATACAATGTTAAAAACTCTGCTCTAGGTGTGTTTACTACTCAAGCCCTATGTTCTACTCTCAGCAAACATACCGTAGCTCCTGCACATCCTGCATCCCTAGAGACAGGGCCGGTTCTTCATATGGGCAAAGTGGGACGTTGCCCTGGGCGCAATTAGCAAGGGGGCGCGTGCACAGGCGCCCCCTTGCTAAACAGTTTAACTGAGCACCGCTGTGTTCAGTTCAGTGTTTGCTGAGTCTTAAAATGCTGATTTAAATCCTTCCAGAGTTGAAAAATGCACCCGGCCGGTGCGTGATGACGTCACACGCTATGATGCGGCATGTCACATGATGCTAAACCTAAGCAGCCATTTGCTAAGCACTCCAATAGCAAAACAGCTGCTTCTGGGAAGTGTAGTTCATAGGAGAGTGTTGTTCCATGAAACAGGAAGTGGGGAGTGGTAATGACTTCCAGCCAGTGACATAAGGAGTTGCCTGTAACCAATGCAAACCATTAAAAATAGTGAAATCTGGAAACAAAGTTCTTCTTTCTGGTATGTAAATATTTGAAAAAATAATTTTGCCCCCTCAGCCCCAGA
>WMED01025726.1:0-10960 GCA_019650415.1 Pipa parva
GCGTGGTGACGTCAGGGCCGGGGTCGCCGGCCGAAAAGGTTGAGAACCGCTGCTCTAGTTTCATGTTGGGTATTAGGAAGGGTATTTGTATGAAGATATCTAACAGGATGCTTGATTGGCTGGAGCAGTTGTACCTCCTAAAAACTGCTTGTGCAGTAGTACATTAATAATTTTAGTGCCAAGAAGGTTCTAAATTATAATAAGGATGTAATTTAAGATTAGTAAAACAAAATATAAATCTGAAATACTGTGTCCATAATATTTATTTTAAGACAGTTAATAAGTGATATAATGTGTTCTGAATTTTACTTAAAAGGATATTAGCATCCCCAAATTCTTATTTTTAAAAATCCTTTTTCACTTCTAGAATGCATAAACAATTATTTGTTTATGACACTGTACTCACATTATGGGGTGATATCTGTCTGTTGCAAAGATAGCTTGTATCACAGTCATAAAGTGAGACTGACTGCTGTTCTGGCAAAGAATAAACAGGCATATCATTCCTCACACAAGCATAAAAAGTTCTATAACTTGTATTATTTTTTTTTAGAATAAAAGTAAATCTATTTTCTTCGCCCCTACTCCACATTACTTCAATAGTAGACATTGTTGTCCCTTTAAAGTTTTCTATTCAACATTTAGGCTAGGTTCACACTAGCGTATTATGCGCAGTTTATTTAAAGTGTAAGTTATGGACAAAACTATACATATACGGTATTTTACATTTATAAAGTATAAACCTAAACTTAAACATTAAAATGTAAAAATGATTTTTGTATCAGGAGTTCTCACCTCTTAATCCAGTGGTTCTCAACCTTTCTGAGACCGCGACCCCCGCTGACGTCACCGTGCCATCACGCGCTGACGTCACCGCACCACGCATGATGACGTTTCGGCCGATCGTCATCACGTTGCGCATCACGTGGTGACGTTCGGTCGAAACATCATCACGTCACACGTCACGTGGTGATGTTTTCGGCCAACGTCACCCCGCAGGAACCCTTATAAGAAGGGTTCCTGTGGGCGCTTCCGGGTGCCGGCGCGGTTCTCGAGCCCAGTGGGATGGCCTCGCGACCCCCCTGGGGTCGTGACCCACAAGTTGAGAACCGCTGTCTTAATCAAACAGCCCTGCTCCCCCTCCCATTCTGTGTACAGACTCTTCCTGAGCAGTGCCGATAAGCCCCACCCCGAGTGACATCACAAACTATACAGAGAGACAAAATCTTTCCTTTTCTCCTATCTGAAAAGCCTGTTTATAGCCCTGAGCATGTGCAGATAAGACCTGTCCTGCAGACAAGAGCTGTTGGACTAGTATACAATAAAAGGTATGACAATTCCTAGAATGCTAAAACAATGATACCTTATAATGATCAATCAATAGGTGTACACTTCAAAAGAATCTTGATAAAAGAGAAAGTCTTACGAATTAGTCCAAAATTAGATAAAAGTTACAGAGGTTGTGATTTCCTACGCTTGTACCACAAAAGGTCATCTACCCAATGACCTCACAGTCGTGAATGTCCAAATGATTCTGAATGGACAGAAAACTGTGGTGTCACCATTACATTGAGTTTGACGGTATTACACTAGGGGACATTCCCCTCTTGTTCCTTTCTTTTATTTACATTTTCCATAGTTTCCAGCGCTGCCACAGTTTTCTGTTCATTCAGAATCATTTGGACAAGAGCTGTTGGACTGCCTGTACTGTTGGCTGTGGAGAGAAAAGTCAGTTAGAGGAGGGGGAGTGTCTTTAACCCTATACTGCCCATATCAGGAAGCCCTTCACTGAGACAATGCAGTTCCAGAGGGATAGTGAGCTCTGCTGAGTTAAGAAGTGAGTCAGGAATTTCTTAATCAATTTATTGCTTGACAGTAGGTAAATATATGAACTTTATTTATATACAGGGTTTACTTACACTTAAAAAAAAAATATCTGGTGAAAATTTGCAAATTTTCATTTTCAGTTTGCAAATGTGTCGCTTTTATATGCTGTGTGTGATTGCAACTGTTAAATTCCTATTGAAGCTAATCTAGTCACATAAAATACGCCGCGTTCCATACGCTCAAAGAAATAGCGCAGGTAGTGTTATGGCGTAATACGCTCTCAAAGAACCGCTAATGTAAACTCTTTTCTTCCACTAGCATTGTTGTCTACGGAAATTCTTTGATGTCTATTCTGAGCGTATTTTCACGGGAGGATTTTTTTTAAATACGGGGGGGGGGGGCACAATACACTAGTGTGAACCTAGTCTAATGGGAAAAAAATGCTCACTGGGTAACGTGAGGAGGTACATAGCTACTCCCCCCTGCAGTAAAAGTTATCATCAACTTTCTGTCTCTTTCAATTTCTAGTGTCTCCTAGCAGATCTGAATAATAGAAAATACAAATTAATGTTGTGTGCTTCCATAGAACAGAAAGTAAAAGGAAAGGGATATAAATGTAGACCCATAATGTAAACTGGAACCTTGGCCATTTTCTCTGTTCTTTCTTTTCAGATTCCTAACGACTAAAATGAACATGTTTTGTAAAGCCTTTTAATGTTTTCTGTGTTGTATCAATGCAAGGATAATGCTAATCAGTCATTTTGATACAGATAAGGACTTTTTTTTTTTTAAATAAATCTCTAAAGCCATTTTCTGACTGTGCTGAATAATTCAAATTATCATGAAAAGTTTAAGCCTTTCAAGATTTCATTAAAATTCATTTTCCCCTTTAGAGAAATCTCTATGGCAGAGTCACATGTAGGACAAATTACACTGCACACTCCATAAGACAGTGAGCATTGTGAGCTCTGTAATTTTCCTCTGCACACTGAAATTATATCAGATAAAGCTCAGTTACCAGACACCTAATGAAGCATGAAATGCTGAGAATTTCTAACACACATAATGCCTATTAGTAATGATTACAAGAATTAAAATAATGATTATGCATGTAGCAATGGTTGCAATAACTACTATATCCTTAGGGGCTATCAATTTGAAATTCTGATTGTGAAGTTAACAAATCTAGTATTGCTACACAAATATTGGCTTTAAAGGGGCGCTATAGAGCTGATATAACTGCACATAAACATAAAAACTCCTTTATACAGTAGTAAGCCAATTACTGACACAAATGGTTAAAAAAAACATTTAGGGAAGAAATATTACTTACCATTTGTTTCCCTTAATTAGTTTTCCTGAGAGCTGACATTTTCCTCTCCCTCTCCTTTCTATTCTGCATGAGAAGAAAAAGCTGCCTGACTGCTATTGGTTAAGCAGTGTGCTGACCTTTTGCCCCTATAAATTAAGTTGGAATGCAGGAGAGTACTGAGGGAAAGCTGACTTGTGCACATAGTAAGTAGGGCAAAAATGTCTGGGGGAGGGTACCTTTTCATGAAAAACTGGCCACTACATGTCACACACACATTTGCTGGTGCAGGAGTTTATCAGTGCTGCCTACTCAATCATTCTGCATCACATGAATCAACTACTGGGGAGAAACACATCTCACTAAGGTATAGTACTGCATATGTAAAGATGTAAATTGTCTATAGTTCCCCTTTAATACTGACAAAACAACCAGATATTTTCTCTTCACTCCCTTGTATGACTTTTATAGAAATGTAACCCAGCTATTTATTTCACTGGATGTCAATTTGCATGCTGTATAAAGGTACATCAAAAAATCATTTATTTCATTAGTACAACCTAAATTAGTGTTAGTTTTGAGGTGACAGGTGCACTTTAAACATTTTTTACAGCTGTCAGTGTCAGCGTACAGAATTGGATTCTTGTCAAAATGTACAACAGATAGAAAAAGGCCTGTCTGATTTTGAATATATAGCTCTGACTATGGGCCCTTGCAATGGGTATTGGGAAGCTAGCATCTTTCCTGGATATCACAATTGTTAAAAGAACTTTGCAGTTACTTATTTTGGAGATTAATAGGGAGAAATTTATTAAACTCGGAAAAGCCGTTTCGAGAAACTTTTTTTAATTAAATATATCTATGGAAAGGGTAGTCATGCAGTATAGCTATCTTTCCATGGATATATTTAATTAAAAGAAAGTTTGTCACGGCAAGTATCGCACGAGGCAAATCTTGCAATACTTACTGGGAGAAACTTCAAAGCCTTCTCCCGAGTTATTAAACTCAGAGAAGCTCAAACTGCGTTTCCGGGTTTAATCAATTTTACCCTAAGACTGCGTATGCATTGCATTACAATTAGTAAGTACATATCACTTGTTAGAATTCCTCAGGTGTTAAATCATTCTATGAATGAAAAAACACAAAACACAAGAGGGATATATTACATACTGTATATACCTCAATTAACAACACAGATAATTCTTCAGCCACCAATGTACATATGTAGCAAGCTTATCAATATATCTTGATGTAGTAGTTTCTTCATGACACTGAATGCTCTCTTATCTTAAGTTACCTTAAATTATTGTGTTGAAATTCTGTGAAGTTAACCCACAAAGTGTTACATGACAAACCTGTAATGCAAAATTCAAGTGTGGCAAAAATTACTGTTCATTTATATCTTACTGGTGAGGCCCAAGGACAACTATGATTACATTAAGTAAGTATATTAACACAATATGGATATTCCTGAAAATTATGTATAAAAAAAAAAAACCAGATCAGTGTTATTATCCACCTCAGTTTTGACTTAAACAGATTACATATTGCTTAGGACTATTCCTGCTATGTATTGTGTAATCAGAGTAACGTGTAAAACTGTCCAAGTTAAATTCCTTTATGAGGGAGAAGAAATGAAATAAGATAGTATATGTTGATATCCCAATGTAATATGTAGACCAGGGAAACTGAATGAAATTAGAGAAAGAGGGTCTCTAGTTTCACTGGCCTTCATCCAGTCTCTATTCTCATCTGATCCCTGCATTCTCATACCATAATGCCAGGAAATGGAAAGGTTTGTTGGCAGAACATTAACCTACCTAACGCAAACTAAAAATGCAATGCCACAATCAGTTCAAATTCAACAGGTGTAAAGGATTGTAAGGCCATGAGTATTTATAGGATGACACAATGAATACATAAAGAAATGGAACTTCTTAAAGAAATTAAAACAGCTTTAAAAAAAAAAAAAAAAAAAAGGGTATTTCTAGGCACAGGCATGTCACCCAAAGGCAGACACTACAAAAGGGTTTTACATAACCAGGGGCAACTGAGGTCTAGTGACACATAGCAACCAATCAGAATTTGTCTCTCAGAATTCTAGTTTCCCAGTACTGGCGAATGTTAGCAGCGGATTGGTTGCTATGGGTTACTAGACCTATAGTAAGATTGCCCCATTGATGAATTCCCCTTTAAATGATTGTATCAAAACACAATTGCAACTTTATATACACATATTCACCAATGTATGCTTGATCTTAACTGCCACATTAATTTTCCCCATGCTCTGACACTAAGATCAAACTGTACAGGGCCCATGTGTAATAAATTGTGCAGGAAGAGTTAAAGTGCACCTGTAACCAATGTTCCCTCTAAGCTGTGCGCGCACACATGACCCATCAAACCAGCGCACATAGATTAAAATGGTGCGCACAAAAAAATTGTATTTAAAAATTTAAAATTGTATTGAAATATATATGTATTGCACAATTATTTACTTAGGCTTATAATTTTGCACATATGAAATTTCTTGCGCACACAGCCTTTACAAAATTAGAGGGAACATTGCCTATAACCTCAAAACTAATACTAATTTAGGTTGTACTAATGAAATGAATGTTTTGTAAATATATATGTATTTTAAAAAATGTACCTTTAAACATCGTTTCTCTCTGTCATCTTCCCTGTCAGCCTGTCTTTTCTTTCCTGAGTGTCGGGTGGGCAGGGCTAAATAATGATTGACATTACAGCTCCTCCAATCATATCCATTAAATCATGATCTAGCAGGAATCTGATTGGAGGAGCTATAATGTCAATCATCATCACCTGACCCAGAAAAGGCAGGCTGACAGGGACGATGACAGAGAGAAAAGCTGTATAAAGGTACGTTTTTTTAAAAATCCACATATATTTACAAAACGTTTATTTCATTAGTACAATGTAAATTACTGTGTTTTGAGTTAACAGGTACACTTTATAATAATATATGGTAACATTTCAATAACCTGAAACAAAAGATCGGGCAAAGTGTAGATCACCTAATTCTTCAGATTACCACAAGGATTTTCATATTGAAACTGAACTGATAACTATAGAGTTAATTTTCAAGCCTCAGAGTACTCCTTCTTATAGATTGATTTTGTTAATGCCATTTATAAGATTGTATGCAAGATCTAGGAATCAGACCCTAACCTGCTGTGAGATTGGCTGCACCTTAAACTTAATTGAAAGTACTGCAGCTCCAGAACCATAGGATTTACTGCCCTTTCTAAGGACATGCTGTATCCCTGAAAGTGCAACATAAATAAGCAATAAAGATGACAGGACCACAGTATCAAACCTTCAACAGCAGGGACTGTTCTAACCATTCCACAGTGTATCTCAACAAATCATGGAAGCATAACGGGTAATGCCAGTCATGCTGAGCAAAACTGGGTTAGCTGTTCATGTCACAGGCACCAAGGGACCCACTGAGTGCCTGAATGTCCCAGTGGGAACTATAAGAAAGATGTGAAGAGTCTAAAATTTGTTTGTTAGACTGCAGAATCAGAAATAGCATCAACATTTTCACTTAGACGTGCAATCCACCGCACTCCCAGAAGTACATTTATCGCTAAGAACCAGAAACATTAAAAAAAATAAAATAAAGGAAATTCCTATATTGTTTATTTCTATACTGTCTTTTCACTGCTGACTAAGTGACATAATGTAATTCTTTCTAAGCCACACTAGCATTTTATAACATTGCATTTTTACCGCTAAAAGTGCTGTTAATTGCTTATGTATGGCCACATTACATACAACTGAAAAAGCCAGGGCCCTGCTAGACACTGGGAAATTTATCAACAGAAGTGTGCAAAATATTGCATCTTATGGTGAGGCAGTAACTGGGCCACAAAATAGCAAGTAACCCTGCACTTTTAGGGGGTTATTCAGTAAGGTGCGAATTCAACTGTCCAATTCGCAAACAGCGGATTCCCATAGCAAATCCGCTACAATTTCCCCATTGAAAAGTCGCGACAATTTTTTTTAATGTTAAGATTGCGACAATTTTCCCATAATAAAGTCGGGACTGCGAAAATATTCTCATTATAAAGATGTGACTGTGACAGTAGCAGCCTATTGCGACTGTCTTTATCTGGAGAATTCGCACCTATACGCAACAATTTGGACTTTAGTGAATAACCCCCTAAGTGAGGGGTGAAAGCAGAGCATTATAAAACACTCTGTGTGCCCATGGACTTAGCAAACTCGCTCATGGTAGGTTTTTGTACCTTCTAAGCATGACACTGGATAATTCCATCACTAATGAGAAGGAGCTTAGGGCTAGCTACAATGTATGAATTTTATCACCCTATCTCCCTATTCAGCTAAATGAGTCTCCAGTCTATGCATGCATGAGGAATCTGCAGAATGTTTCCAAGCAATTAACCTGTGAATCTACTGGATCACAGCTTTTCTTTCTGCCCAAGAAATCCAGTGAGTTGGGAAGCCCCTTTTGGCGAACGCACAAGCCCTCAGTCCAACAACATATTTTTGTCAGTCAGTTGCTGTGGCCACCACAGAAAAGGAAAATGTCACTCAATATAAAAAGAAGATACAATGGCCTGCAAAGGGATCTGAGTAAAATGGGAGATGTTTTTTTGCAAAACATATTGTTTACTAATTGCTGTCGTTTATAGCCATTTATAACCAGTATCTTACAGAAGCTTCTTCTCTCTCTCCTCTTCAGTAGTACAGTTTGAAATTATTAGAGTAGTATGATGAAGGTTCATAATACACATACTTGAATGCTGACATTAACATTGAGCTTTTAATTGCAATTCAAAATTATTTAAATTGATAATACAGTTAAAGGAGTAAAGGCAATGGTTATGGGGAGGAAAGAAATACTGACTATTAAGTGTTTTATGTTCCAGCCCTGCCTCCTGCTGTGTATAATTTGCTGATTTCCTCTGCTCTTGACAAGCACTGTGATCCTCTTCACTTCCTGTTTCTGTATATTTTGGCACATTGAGCAAGCGCAGTAGCAGTTTTACATCAGAATTCTGCTACAGTGATTGCTCAATTCACCAAAACAAACAGGAACAGGAAGTAAATAGGAACACTTTGCTGTGAAGAGCAGAGGAAATCAACAAGTTATACAGAGCAGTGTTGGAGTATGAAACCCCTAACAGTAAATATTTCCCCTCTTAATAACCCCTAGATTTAACAAGCCTTGAGTACTGCTTTAAACATTCCTATTGTAAGCTGTTTTAGGAATAAATAATTTTTAACGCTGGTTAGATTTCCCCCTTTGACTATATGCTTGCATCTGATTGGATTCTGTACTGTTTCTTTTCAATCAGCTGCAGATTCAATGGTCGGAACAGTAGGTGCTTCACTTTGAACCTGAGATGTTACAGCAAATCCTAATTAAAGATGTTTTCCTAAAATCTATACAATATCTATTCACTATTTCAATTACAAATGTGTTTAACACTGCATAAACGTGCATTTTATGCATATTAATTCAGAAAGTAGAGTGGTTCTTTTAGCCAGTGACTTGACAAAATGTCTGGAGAATGAGTAAATAATTGTTGTAGATTAAACAGTACTAAAGTAGAAATTTAAACTGCAATTGTTAATAAACAATACATTAAAATAACCGGAAACGACACCAGGAACAGCTGATCTGGTTTTGTAGAGCTTAGTTGTGTTGTGGACAGTGTTATTCTGCTGCAGTGTATACTTTCTGACATTTATTGTAAGAGTGTTAAAGTGCACCTGTCACCTCTATACTAATTTAGGTTGTACTAATGAAATAAACCTTTTGTAAATATATATGTATTTTAAAAAATGTACCTTTATACAGCGTTGCTCCCTGTCATCTTCCCTGTCAGCCTGACTTTTCTTTCCTGAGTCGGATGGGTGGGTCTAAACAATGATTGACATTATAAAACCTCCAATCAGATCCTTTACATCACAATCTAGCAGGGATCTGATTACTAAAACTGTGACCTGGATGAAGATTTCTACAATAGGAGATAACAGCAAGCTAAAAATAATTACATAGATAAATAGAAGGAAAGTGAAAAGAAAAAAAAAATGATACTATATTGTAAGATTATTTACCTTGGAATAAAAAATAAAATATCACAAACCGTGTATTACTTTTACAAAGAGAGCACCGTCAATAAAACTAAACTGAATTCTCCCTGAAACACATCTGGAACACTTGGATTCCTTATAAAGCTGTAAGCAGGATACTAGGCATGGCTCAAAGCAAAAACGTCCGTTATTTCAGTCATCTTGCCTGAGCCGACAGAATGCAGAAGCAGCTGAACTGTGTACAGTCCTCATGTCCAACTTGAGCAGGCTCCAATGTTTATAGTAGCCGAAATAGAAGCTGTGTCTCAATGCACCAGAAATGTAAAGGCAGAACATATATCTTTAAACAAAACCACTGCTCACAGATTGTCTAGGACTATTTTAATTATAGATTTGGGGGGTAAAAGTCAGCATGTACGGGTTCTGATCTAATAATCCTAGTTACCCTTTAATCGCAGAGTGCACAGCAACAACATACAGTATATTAGAGAAAACTAGGTGGAAATGCAATGAGGAGCTCTTCTAGGTAGGTGGCAGCGTAGCAAATTTCCATGATAATAAAATGAGAGCTTTTTGTGATGGCTGAGGCGGCAAAATCGATCGCACTTAAACTAATGAAGCTGAGTAAAGCTCCCTCCTGTAATTGTCTGCCAAGGTCATTCTGCAGTAGCCTCTGTGAATCATAGTGGGACAATCTGGAACAGGCTGCAGATACATGCTGGGAAATAGCTTTTATTTCAGGAGGCCAGGGAATCTTTATATTTAACAAAGGGCCTGTCATTAATCATGATTTTCTGTAGGACACCTGTGAAGCAAAAAAAAGTGGAAATTGTGGGGAAAGATGGTGTCCATAAAATTTAACCTTTTTTTCCTAATCTCAGGGAAATGATCAATAAAAAATAAAATAAAATTGAGCAGAAACTTCACCCAGAAACATGCCTTTAAATATTTACAGGAAAATGTCAGTTAAAGGGACAGCTTGTATCAAGACAAGATATTTTTCATTCACATGAGGCAGGTTTGGCACAAGGCTGAACAAACTGCATGAGATCGATAACAGTGCTCTTGTCTTCCTAACTTTATTTAAATATAGACAAATTGCCTCATCACTGTGACCATTATGGGAAAAACAAACTACTTTCTTATCACAGCATTAGGACATTTGTAAATACATTAGTAAATGCCTAAACATTCTTTGCAGTTACATCTAGTTTTTCCTTAACCATAGGATATTCTAATGTTGGAAATGTTAAGAGCCATTTGTAAGAATCCGCTGCTGGATATGTAGTGTGTGTATATACCCAGCATGTGTCAGGAATAAGGTTTCGAGACATTGAAATAACAATTTGGATTGAGACTATAAATGAATATGTTACTCTAATTTCCCATAACTAAACCACCTCCCACTGGGGTCTGGCTCTTATCCTCTTGGGAATGTTATCAGATCACTGCTATACACACACCTCTTGGCATTTATTTACCCTAAAACATCTGTAAGCCCAGCTGCAGTGCTCTCATTAAGAAGCAGCACATCTGCAATTTACTGGTCAGGATTTACAATCACGATTAGGATTTATATTATAAAACAGTAAAATAAATCTATCATCCACAACCAAAACCAGTTCTCTGAAAAGTTGATAAAACTTTTATTATACAGTGTAAATTTTCCTACTGTATAGACAGAGGTGGGTAGAGTATTCAAAATTTTTACTCAAGTAAAAGTATTGTTACTTG
>WMED01025727.1:0-10960 GCA_019650415.1 Pipa parva
AGGCTTGTGTGCGGCGGTGTGTAATCTGCTCACTCCGTGTCTCTCTGAGGGGCGGCAGACCGTGCGCTGCGGGTTCTAGGCCTTAGGCCTTGCAGATGGTGTCGGGGTCATTATTTCACAGGAGCCGAACGATCTCTCCTGCCAGTTCATTCAAGGAGGACCAAGGTAGGCACCCCAGATGTTCTGTTGGGCTTTATTTGTTGGGTTTAAAGTGGGAATGCTAGAGAGCTTTGGTAGAACATGTCTGCTCTCTCTAGTTCCCAGGCCACGCCCCCCTCCACTTGCGGCTCAAAGCTCTGAGTACCGTATATATGCGTGTATAAGTCGAGCACACGCTTTTAAATGTTTTTTTTTACCTAAATTTCTCGACTTATACACGAGTATATACGGTAGATTTTTATATTCGGTTTTATTATGAGCTTTCTGTCTGTAGTCCAGAGGACAAATGCGGCATCCATGGGTTTTATATGACTCTGTTTTCTCCCTTCTCTTCGTTTAAAGGATTCATGCATAGAGGGGGTGAGCAACACTGAATTGCTTCATAGCTCTTCAGTGGCAGTCCTCTAGTGACAGTATAATTAAATTAAATGATAAAACAGTTGCCAAGCTTGTATTCCAGAAAGAAATGTGTACAATGTCACAAATGAGAATTGCTAAAGATTTTATACAAATGCGTGACTGCCTCTCTAACACCTGAGTTCAGAAGGGAGCATTGTCCACTGTTTGTATATTATGTCTTATTGGGTCTTGACTCTCTACAACTTCTGCAAATCTGACATAGTAAGAAATGACTTGTGTTACTGTAGTTAGGTTTGTACTGTAACTCGAACACCCTTATTTTACCATTTCAGATATCAGTGAACTGAAATCCATAAAGGCAGAGCTTAATCGACGCATTGCAATACAGTCAGCGAAGCTGCTCCGTCAGGTGAAGCAAAGGGACAGACTTCATCACAAACTGCAAAAGAACTGTGACATAGTCACTGCATGTCTTCAAGCTGTTTCGCAGAAACGTCGTGAGTATTACCTGGAGTTTGACAGGTGGGGTAGATGTTGCACAATAACTGCCTTCTATCATTCTTAAACTTATTGCATAAGTTAGTTGGAGATTAATCTGATTCAATGCCCCTTGGATAAAAAAAAAAAAAAAAAAAAAAAGATTTCTTTCAATTTGGCTAAACGTGTTGGTGGCCAAATTGCATATGAGCTGGTCTTTTAGTCAGATGGCAGAAAATTGCATGATAAAGAAATCTGTAACACTCAACTTTTCAGATTGATACTACGTTACCCAGGATCCCCACAAACCTATACATTGTGAATTTTGTTGCTCAAACAGTTTTAGTTATTGACTAAAGTGAGAATTCTACTGTCAAATTCTCAAACAGCAGATCCCCGTAGCAAATCCACAACAAATTTCCCGTTGTAAAATTGTGACAATTTTAAAGTTGCGACTGCTACAATATTGTCATTATAAAGATGCATCTGAGACAGTAGCAGTCTATTGCGACTGTCTTTAGCTGTCAAATTCACACATTTACACAACAAATCGGACTTTAGCCAATAACACCCTTAAAAAGGGCAGTGTTCGTTCAATTTGGCTGAGGGTAACTGAATAGTACTATGTATCGGAACATTGAGGTTTTCATATCCACCTGCAATTCACATGGAACAAATATAGATTATTAATAATATGAAATGCACTGTATGAGCAGTGACGCATATATAGACAGATATATGTGTGAATTGCAGTTAAGTTTTAAAATGAACATGTGGTGCTTGAAATAGTATCCTAATATTACACGATTGAATATTAAGCATAATACACTAAAAATTGGTATTGTTGCACCCTAATATGAATTGTAGCGGAGATGGGTTTCCAGGTGGCTGTTTAGGGATTACAAAGGATTGCCCTGTGGCTACAATAAGAAAAGGATGGGTTTTTGTACCTAGCTGACTGATACTGCAAAGGATACCAAATCTACACAACTCACTGGGGAACATGGTGGAACATCCACTGTAGGAGCTATGAACATTTGTTGTACTTTGGGTTTTGTTTTTGTTTTATTATTGTTGCCCGGTCTATATATTTATGACTCATGAGCACCACACATATTCTACAGAAAAATATTTCTTCAAATGTAAGCTGGTCCTGCAATCTGGGGAATGTTACAGCTGGCCTATACAAGTGAAAAGTAACCAAGGAAAGGGAGAATGATGCTTCTAACATATGTGATTTTTAATACATAGATTTTGGCTAATGCTGGCAGTCTGGTTTGTGAGGAGGCTTAGTTTTGAGTAATGAGCATGAAAAGTAATGGATTCCCATGATGGATAGTTGAATGGTGAAAGTTCTGTTTTTTTTTCTAATCTTTACATTTCTCTGCATATTTTAAAAGTGCACCTGCCAGCTCAGGATTATTACAGTTTTATAAAGTATGTGACTTTATAATGTGAATCAAGTAATTAGGAACCAAGAAAAGTTTGCATATTGAAAATACACTTACTTCAATCTCAGCCTGATTAGAAAACATATAAGCTGCCATCTTCATTTTGAAATGTCACTCAAACACTACAGGAACTCCTCTAACAAGCAGGCTCTCCTCTCCCTGTCTCCAAATCTCATGTGCACGTGCACTAGCATTATCAGGTTACACAGCATCATCCACTACACTGTGCACTATCCCCCACTGTGCATCCCCCCACTTTTTTTTTTTTTTTTACACTGGGCAGGCTCAAAGCATATGTGCTTTGAGTCTCCCCAGCCAGTTATGCTGACATTTTACCCTGTAGCTGACTCGGGAAGCTGTCAGCATAACTGGCTGGGGAGATTCAAAGCACATATGCTTTGAGCTCTCTAGTGTACGATCGCGGTCACGTGACCTCTAGGCTCGGGAGCTCAAAGCATATGCACTTTGAGTCTCCCAAGCCAATTATGCTGACAGCTTCCCGAGTCAGCTACAGGGTAAGCTGTCAGCATAACTGGCTGGGGAGACTCAAAGCACATATGCTTTGAGTCTGCCCAGCCTAGAGGTGCGCGATCGCAGGCGCGTGCATGTGATTGCATCATGAAGCCGCCTTGTCAATCAAGTAAGCCGGCTTCATAGTACAGCCTCCTCAACACGACTTTCTGCTAGGCTGCTAGCAGAAAGTCAGGCTGAGAGGCAGATTCATCGTGGGATAACTTTTAAAAGGTAAGTATTTTTAAATTGATTTAAATGACAAAGTTGTTTTTTCTAGCATGCTATGCTTGACTAAACAATGTCATTTTCAGGTGACTGGTGCACTTTAAGTAGTAAATAAGTCCTATCTTGTCAAACTTTGATGGAATGTTGTAAGAAATAGTAGAGATATTTGGATGGCATAGATACGCATAACTAACATTTTCTGTCTTTGTTCTCTTGACATGCAGCATGGCATTAAATTAAGTAAGGTAAAGTAACCCTAAACTGGAAGCGTGGTTATTAAAAAAAAGTACTTAGAGGAGTGTGTGATGAATCCATCTTTATTTTTATTTTCATCAGCCATCATTAAGATTTTTCTCTGCACTTGTGTATAAAGATATGTGGGAGCCAATTCGTCCTGACTAAATCATGAAGAAATAACTGTTTCATGGTAATGGTGGGAAATTCTGTTTGAAAATATTTACATGGCTTTGTATCAGGCAACACAAAAATTAAATAACTTTTTAGTGATGAATATTTCATGTTTTTGTCATGTTCAGTTTGTTTCTGAATACTATTCAAAAGTCCCAACCCCATGTAATTTGGAGTTAAGTGGAGAGTTCATTAAATCAGGGAAAGACATGAATTGTTTAGTTTACATTAGTAAAGAGAAGGCAGTCATATAACAGGGAGTTATGGGTTGGAACCTGACTTAAGTAGCCATTCCAGAGAGAGGAGGAGGAGATGACAAGCATGTCACTATGTGCAGCTAATGAAACATAGGCAGGCAAATTTATCAGCAGGGGCAATTATTTACAGGGGTCTAGTTACCCATAGTAACACTAAGTCTGTGTCATTATTTTAGCCTCCTGTAGCCTGACTGGTTGCTATGAGTTACTAGGCCTTTGTAAAAATATTTCCCCTGAATATGTTAATAACCTCTTGAAGAAATAATCTTTGAGAGTTGCCCTAAGCTCCTGACAAAGAGGAAAAAAATTAGATTGTGGGAAGATGAAATGCACACAAGTTAAAGCCGAGATAAATTACTGAAAAACAAAGGAGTGAAGAACTACACAGAAACTAGGATGACCCAAACCCCCAGAACTACAACTTTTGACAGTAACGATCTGTTGCAGGATTCAGTAGTCTTTACTCTAGACCAGTGATGAATGACATCATCGTGTCAGGGGAGGAGCGCTCCCCAGTGACTGAGTGCTCCTTCAGTGTAGGCCGTAGATCTGAAATGAAAACTATCAGGTTGGGTCCACAGTGTAAGGTTTAATACTTACCCGCTCGGTCTGCTCCAGCGTCGGGCATCGCGGCGCCGCGGGTCTTCCGGGTTGCGGCCGCTGCGCATGCGCACTGACGTCACGGTGGCGCGCATTTTGAAGGAGCCAGGCGCGATCAGCTGACAGGCTCCCTGGCTATATAAGGGAGCCTGTCTGTGTGGTCCGGGTCTGATTATAGGTTTCCCTACCTAGCCCGTTACCCAGCCTTGTCACAGTTACCCAGCCTTGTCACAGTTACCCAGCCTTGTCACAGTTACCCAGCCTTGTCACAGTTACCCAGCCTTGTCACAGTTACCCAGCCTTGTCACAGTTACCCAGCCTTGTCACCGTTACCCTGCCTTGCCACAGTCTCAGTTTCCTGCCTTGCTTCAGCCAGAGTATCAGGCCGTGCTACAGTCTTAGTTCCAGTTTAGCTTGCCTGGTCTTCCTGCCTGTTCGGTCCATCTCGGGAAGAATTCCGTAGTCCTGTTCTGGTACTCAGTCCTAGGGGCCGCGACCTGGGTGCCCTCCGCAGCTAAATCCTAACCTCCTTGCGGGGGCTCTAGGTGAATACCGGGGGTACCTTAGACTCCGCGCCCTAGCGTCTGTTTGTCTGTTCAGGATTACGGTTGCTACCTCCTTCTCCTAAGTGCAATTGGACAGATCCTAACACACAGCCTGCACTGGAGGAGCGCTCGCTCATTTGGGGGATGGAGGACAGCAGTGGTGGCGATGGTGCACATGCCCACGCCCACGGAGAGGTCTCTGCATGCCCTCTCTGGCATGCATGCCATAGGTTCGCCATCCCTGCTCTAGGCAATAAAAGTCACAAAAAGCAGTCAACAAAGGATGCCAGGCCCTCCTAGCAAAAGCTGCTCCATATCACACACATATCCATAGGAAGCCCTTTGTTTTCTGATAACATTTAATGAATCGGAGCTGGTCTAAATAATTAAGTTAATGGGTATTTTTATTGAAAGTGGAAATGAGCCACAGAGGTTGCATAGGTCGATTCTTAGAGGAACAGTCCAGTCTGCAACAGTTATTTGCCCATCTAATTGCAAATATTAAGTGAATTAGTTTTGAATATAAATTATACTTGTTTCCTTAGAGAAGCCATTCCTCTCTCTCCTCCTTCCTTTTAAGCTGATCAGTGTATAATCTCATGCCACTGACTTGATCCCACATGCTCGGGAAATATGAAAGTGTCAGAAGCAGGTGGAGCTCTGAGGTTGGACACCTGATAAATTCTGATTGGTTACTTAGAATTCTTACACTTCTCATTCGAAACCCCCACTTAACATTTCAAAATTCAACTGCTGAAAAGGTAGTGAAAGAGAGACTGAGCAAGAAACTGGCTGTAAATTGAAAAGCATTGAATTTAGTGACAAATATATCCTGGAAAAACCATGACAAATGGACAAGCAAATAACTGTTGCTGAAGTGTTCTTTTATTTTTGTTACAGTTTCCCACCAACTACTTAGCATTGTGCCTACGTTCATTTCAATAGGCCAAGGCCACACTGGCTGTTTCATAGCTGAGCTGTTTTTAATATAGGCATTACAATCTATGGTGCAAAACAAGATAGAATTCTCCCACAGGAAACCACAGATGGCCACAAACGACCAGTTTGGTTCTGGCCATGTCCACACTGGTGAATGTTAATCTGTGTGTGTTTGTTTTTTTGGTTTTTAAAAAAAAGCACATGAAAAAAAATGCAGAAAATACACAAATGCGAAAAAGCATTGAAACTAATGACTATCTGCTGCACAATGTCATACTAGTGTTACATAGAGAGAAATATACGCTAGCACTCTTTATGTCTCGCTTTTTCCATCGCTTAAAGCTTGACTCAAAATATGTCACATGATTAGTAACAATAGGAGTTTAACAATTGTGATCACACATGAGGGGAAAGGGCTGAGAAAGTGAGGTATTTTATTTGGAAAATAATAGTTTTTGAAATGTAAAGTCAAACCAATGAATTTGAAGCAGTTCACCTGGGCTCCTTTGCACCTTCAGTGTACTCCTCCACTTGGTCAATAGTAGAAGCACCTGTGCACACACATACAAAGAGATGCGAAGAGCTCCGTTCGTTCGCGACTATCGTACATACCCAAATTAGTCAAATTTGCCACTTCTCAGACTTTATTCAAGAAGCAAACATTGGGAAGTGGAGAATAGATGTGACTTCAAAGCTCTACACGAATATGACAGTGAGGCTCTGTGTGTCAGACTGGCTCATCAGGACTTAGGGAAAATATCTAGTGGACCTTGGCCTCAGTGGGCCCTCCGGGAGCATCAGACTGGACCATCATGCATAGTTCTGAGGGTAGTTTAAAGGAGAACTATTGTTATAAAGTAAACTTACCTGACTGATGTAGATCAGCTTTCATCTCACAATCCTCATCCTGGGATCGTGAGATGTAAACTGCCGGCTACAGCTCTCTTTCATTCCTGTATATGTGATGTGTACAGCGTTATAGTACCTTCCCCTCTAGCTCTGTTCGCCGAACTGGCCTTAAAGCACATGCTCAGAATGGAGAAAAAAGCAATCTGCGCAAACAGTTTATGGCCAGTTTGGCGAACTGAACTAGGGGGATGGGTACTATGATACTGTGCAGGTCACATACAGGGGGCAGAAACTAGAGGCACCCAGCAGTTTTCAGCTCATGTTCCTGGGCTGTGGATTGTGAGATGCAAGCTGATCCAGCTAGATTAGTCGGGTAAGTTAACGTTATAACAATAGTTCTCTTTTAAAGAAGTTACAGGTTTAAAGAAGTAGAATACAAGTAAATCATAGGGACTGAAGAGGGAAAAGAATAGACAAGAAGGAAATCTATTGCTTAGTGGGCCCCTAGGGGGTTATTCACTAAGGTGCGAATTTGACTGTTGAATTCACAAACAGCGGGTTCCCATAGCAAATCTGCTACAATTTCCCCATTGTAAAGTCGCGACTGCGATAATATTCTCATTATAAAGATGTGACTGCGACTGTAGCAGCCTATTGTGACTGTCTTTTTCTGCCGAATTCGGACTTTGGTGACTAATCCCCTCAATCTCTTGTTGTTTCCTGGTGGGCCCCAGCTCTCCAGTCCTACGCTGGCAGGACATTTACTACATCAGCTGAAACAATTATAATAACCTTTATTTTTTACAATTGCAAACTTTGGGGAGCTTGTGAGACCTTATTCGATGTACAGTCTTGAAGTCTAATTCCAATTTCCATTTAGCCCCCGAGCAAAAATAAGAAACATTTTTGGCATTCTAGTGTTTATCCTAAAACAAACATTTGCCATATATACACTATTGTTGCCTTTTTTGATTTTGTCTGCTATTGTCACTTACATTATTGCTATGCTGTAGGCATGTGTTTACACAGGGCTAAGTTTTAGTAACATTTAACAATTTTTACAATTGCTGCAACCTGCCCTGTGTTATAATCAATTAGCTACTTAGTTTTAAAACAAATGCTGTACTTGTTGCTTGGAAATAGATACCAATTTTCTTATAGAAAAGAGATGTTAGTGGTGGACGACAACTCTGCAGGGAGTGTTTGCCGCACTGCAGGATGGGTCCAGACTTCCATTTTGGATTTTCCATATAGACGTTTTGCTTCTAAAAGGTAGAACTAGTAGAAACAAAGTACAGCAACAAAGCCTGCTGATCATTTTGCAACAAGTTATAACATATAAATAACATAAATGTTTCAGATTTCACTTAAACTTATTTAAAAAGTAAAAGATCCCATAAACCTTCATTTTCATGTTTTAATTTGTGAAATACCTCTCCATATTGCAGCACAATAACAGTCTAGTTTCTAGAATTAACGGGAGCACTTATTCAATTATAGCCTTCAGCAGGTGTTTCCATAGCAGCCAGCGCTTCATAAAGTCGCATCACATCGACAAAAATAAAGCTAATGCTTTTGACTTCCCTCTAAAGTGCTGAGCTGTGGTCATTTAAGGGGCATTAGGATAGAAAGTTGATTAATGGACATGATAATGTGCATAATGAGATCAGTTGCAGTCAAGCACGTCATGTTTCCATTGTCTATGTTAATAACAGGCTTTCTTTAAATTATGTTTTACATTTGCACTTTTAACAAACTTAGGTTAAACTTGCCTGTTGTATTACTTACTAATCTTAGAAGAAAAAAGCCTCTTGAGCAGAGAATTAGGAACATTTGGAAAAAATATATTATATTATTTTTCTACTCGCACAAAGAAATGATAATAATGCACTTTAAGGCAGGAGATGTCGGTGGTCGGATCTGCAGCCTACATTGAAGGAGCGCTTTCTCGCTGGAGAGCGCTCCTTCCTCAATGCAGGCGTGCTCCTCCCCTGACGCAGGTGTGATGATGTCACTCATCAGAGCTGGAACTTCGGGGGACTGCGCTCGTGAGTGAAGTCACCTTTTCGGCACTTGGTGCCAAAAAGGTTTGCTGTCGCTGCCCTAAGGGAATTTGACCACTAATTCTTCCCCTAAAAGCTTAAAAATGTCACAAGTGATATTTCCTTTGTCTCCTGCTGTCCAAAGTACCCACGGAACAAGACCTACTTCAGTAATATATCTGCATCTCAAGTAGAACTTTCCTTGACTTAGAAATGGAATTTCCCCTTTATGAACTGCCCCAGTAAGCATTGTTTGCACCTTGAACTGTCCATACTAATCTCACATCATCAGAGCTATTATAGGTGGTCTTACCATAACCAGCCACCCCACCAGTCTTTCCTAATAAGTATATTTGTTACTTTGTGGAACCTTACCAATCAAAGATGCAATAAAGTAGTATCACCTTCAACTTTTAAGGGGTGAATTGATAAATGTATGCTGAGTTAGCTAAAATGCAGTGAACTGGTTATTTATTACTCTCGTGTTGTTTCCCAAATCCTAAAATAAAGTTATGAAATACAATTATAACAGAGACCTAATGGACCTTTATGTAAACTATTACCTTATATGTTCTGGCAGTGTTTATAGTAGATAAAATACAATAGATAAAAAACAATTATATCCATCCCTGTGTTAAACCAAACATCCTTTGAACCATTAATTGCTATAAAGCATCTGTATAAGTCAGTTAAACTACTGTGAGGGTGTTGTATTTGAGATTAGGTATTTTGCCCCAATTATGCCGACATACTGCTGGAGTTCAGTCTAGATTTTGTAATTCACCTCAGCTGCAGGCTACAGCTTAATTAAAAGGCAATTGGGAGAGCCAGTTGAGGGGTGGTTAGAGAAGTCTGAAAGCTGATTCTGTGGCTGAGGCTCAAGTCCTTGTGAGAGAAATGGGGACTAGTTGTTAAATACTCTGCTATACAACTTGGCTTTGCAGCGCTGTGAAACCCCAAGGAGACAACCTAGGAGAAGGGAAGGTACTTTGTGTATGATAACCAAACTGTACGGGGTGCAGTTATCCCCTGTATTTTTGATCAACTAACTTTTGTTTTGCCAAAGAAAGGCTGTGCTTTAAGTGTATTAATTTTTTTTCTGAAATAAAAGTTAAATGCAAAGGAAACTCCCTGTTTGCAGTGTGTTAATCCCTAAAGCCTGCTCCAGCCTTTGAGTGATTCCCTACACTACATATACACATTCTTTGAAGAATGAGTAAAGATTTGAAGTTTTGAATAAAAGAAGACCTCTTCTGCTGGGGGTTCTGTTATAGGTGAATTGAAGTGGAATTCTGGAACTTTTCTTTCAGTGTTATATTATTGTTAGGATCACTTTTTAAACTTGTCATTGAATTTTTACAGAAATAAGGAAGTTGTACTACTTCAGCCAAAACCAAAGGGAAAAAGATGAGGATTTAATCCAACATCCATGATATTGTTTGTAGGAGGCACTGTTGTAGAGGGGCCAGCCAGTCTGGCAATCAAAGGCGGAGACAAGTTACCTGTAGTATTTGGTCTTGTCTGATCAGAAGTACGATATGTCAGCATATACCATGTGGTTTAAAGCCTTTCAGTAGGACTTGGCTTGATTGAAAGACCTGTGAAGGTAGGGCAACATGATGAATTATGATCCTGGCCTTGTCATTTGGATGGAAACATGTTTAAAAACCCTGCAATATAATGTGCTATTAACTGTAAATCATGTAATAAATTGTGTGTTTAGGTAAATAGAAAGATGTAAACATTTAGCCAGCTGACAAGCTGTCCATCTCTATATCTTCTGGATCTATGTTCTGTCTGTGTGGGAGTGTTTGTTGTTAAGGTTACAGGGCTGACTAATGTTTTGTTCTTCATGTTGTTTTTAATATGTGAATGTGTTCTGGGGGTGGGACATGAAATCCCTTTCATTGCTAGGAAACTATCTAGCTTTGTGAATGGCACTTCCACGCAGTGTGTGTGTGTGTGTACCAAGCGGAAGCTGCCATAGCAGTGCTACAAGATGCTGCTGGAGGCCTGGCTGTGTGTGCGAGTGTGTGTGTGTGTGTGTGAGTGAGTGTGTGTGTGTACCAAGAGGAAGCTGCTATAGCAGTGCTACAAGATGCTGCTGGAGGCCTGGCTTTGTGTGCTTGTGAGTC